>JAOZJS010000423.1:0-34998 GCA_025882695.1 Amerodectes protonotaria | reverse complement strand
ACGACAACATTCAATAAATCTATTCAATTGGATAACAGAAGATATAACAATTCAACAACAACAACAACAACAACAACGCCGACCACGGCGACGGCACCACCACGATCCGAATCGGTCGGATTCTCTGCTTGAAATGATCATCCAACATCCAAGATTCTTGGATTCTGGAGCCATCAGCAGCCATTAACCAAGTCAAACCAACTACAAACAACAACAAGAATAAAAAATAATAATAATAATAATATTGATGGCCGCAACCAAAAATAGAAAAAAAGAAAAAGATCCGCCGATCCTCGAATCCACGAATTCCGAAAACGACGCGCGCAAATTCGGAAATTTTCAATTTTCAATGTTTCAAACACTTTCCTTCTTCTTCATCGTGCCGTGGCGCTCGACGACAGAAGAAGAAGCCGCTGCGCTTTTGTGCCACACACGCACACACTGATATCTGTCCTTTTGGCTATATAGCTCTGCCTCTTTCTCGCTTGGCTTTCCAAATTTGCACTGTTAAAGTTAGCATGTCGATCTGTCCGTCCGTCCCCCTGTCTGCCTTTTCTGCGTGCCTGTGTGGTGTGTGTGTGTGTGTGTGTGTACGTCCGTCGTCTTGATGATCGCTTGTAACAGAAAACAGTAGTGTGTGTGCGAGAGAGAGTGAGCGTTGACCAATGAGAGAGGTGAAAGTGAAGCGAGAAGTGAGAAGTGAAAAGCGAAGGCTGCACATTCCAGCACTGTGCTGTGCGGTGCGTACTGTGCGCGCGAGTCAATCAGAAACACAAAGTGGATTGAAGCAAGCCAGAAACGTAACGCCTTCCAAGGCGATAGAAGGTAGTTGGTAGTAGGCGCGTGTGCGCGCATGCGCGCGCGAAAATGAAATGAAGAAAAAAAGAAAAGAAAAATTACTTCGAAAACCTCGGGCCGGGATACTGTTTGATCTATTCGAAAGGCCGAAAGGAATGCACTTCCGTTCCGTTTTTGTTTTTTTTTGTTTTCGTTCATTTCCAGATGTTGGCCCAAAATCTCGGAACCGGGACCCGAGCTAAATATAGATCATGGTAAATAAACTATAAACTATAATAATACGAAAACGACAGTTTGACATTTAAAAATAAAATGTGAAGCTCACTGCCATCATCATCATCATTATAAATCCACCAGATCCAAGATCCCAAAGAATCCGGCAATCTTATAGCTTTGCAAGGCGCCATCATTATTATACTCTACTTCACTATACAAAATATATTGAGTGTGCCGAAACCTTTGATATTATAAAAACGGGGGGGGCGTGGGCGCCAGATTGTCCCAAGAATATAAATAACATGTGTGTGCGAGCGGGAGTATATGGGCGTCGGGATTCATAATTCATCAATTATACTCCTACTATGGCTCCAACACACACACACACACCCAGTGCCAGTCAACCGTTCTCTTTTATTATTCTCCGTGTTGCCAGTTAATGATTGGCTCTTTGGCCTAAAGAATCCAGTGAATCCACAGAATCCAGCGAATCGTTTTGGGGTATTCTATAGTGTAGTATCCACACGAAGAGAACAATGAGAAGAAGAAGAAGAATAGCACCGGATGTTTGGTTTTGGTTTGGTGCGACCATCATGATCATCATCATCCAGGATTTCCACTGTAATTTAAAACGTGATGATGATGATGATAATAATAATTGTTCTGTAGCTGCCTGGAACTTGTGCCCGGCCATTATCCCAAAGAAAAAAACGTTCCAAAACGGTTCCAGGAACACACAACTGTCATTATATTTGTGAATGTGTTGGAAGAGCCAAGATTCTTGGTGTGTGTGTGTGATTCTGCCACCACCACCACTATAATTAGTATAATTTAGTAGAATTTGGAATTTCGGAATCCGCCCACTTGCCACCACCCCCACCATCACCATTCGCAAAATATGGTTCTGATGGCGCCTTCCCTCCTCCTCCTCCAACTCACACTCTTGGGCGCCATTATAGGACCATTGAAGAATCCTGAAGAATCCGAGAATTCAGAATCCAGAATCCAAATGTCAAATGTGGATGTTTATGTGTGTGTGTAGATTCAATTGATTATGTAATTTATTTTTTCGGATTCTTCGCGCTGCTGCTGCTGTTGCCTTCCATCCAGGCCATTTGGTTGGAGGATCGATACTACTAAATGTTGGTCGGTGAAATTGGAACACATTTGGCAACACACACAAACACACACCCGCACACAGATGTTCGATGGGCGTTCCTCCGGGGGAGGGGTGTGCATAGATAATATTTCATTTAATTAATGACATAATTGGAATGTGATCAGGAGGGGGGGATCCATCCGGAGAATTCGAACGCGGATACCAGATTGCAGGAGAAGCAAAAGGGAGGGAGTGGTTTCGGGTAACCAAATAACACGATTCATCATTTTTGGTTGAACGGTGGTAATATGCAAATTTTTCGGCAATTCAGGGAGAAAAACTGAAATAAAATCTCGTGTTTCAAGCAGAATAATTTTAGATCATTTTGGTTGTGGGCGTGTTGTTGTGGTGGTGGGCGTCGCGGTGTTGCTGTTGTTGTTGTTGTCATCGTTTAGTTCGAATCAAAAGGCACAAAAAAAGATCGATTACCATCGTGCGGTTTGTCATCAATTGATTCCTGGCGGAGCGGAAACTAGAAACGAATGAATTTCGAACGAATTTGTTACTCACTCTTGCTCGTTTAAATTAACCCCTGGCGAATCACGGGGTTCGTACTTTCGTCGTCCCCAATGGGGCCTGAAATGGCCCTTTTGTTGACTGCGCGTTGATCAAATATTGAATTGAATTCTTCGTTTTTCGGTTTGGTTTCAAGCTTCAGATACACAGCACAGTGCTCGTGATGTTTTGTTGATTCAAGGACACGGACGAAAAAAAACCAATCCAAACACTCCAACGGACGAGGACCAGGATTGTTTGGAGTGAGTGAGGGTGTCCCCGGAAGACAGATTGCTTATGTGGTTCGTGTGGACAATTTAATCCCATTACAAATGACTTCCATAATGACATCTGAACAGCTTATTAAAACGTCAATTCAGTCAAGTTAGACTAAAGGCGAGCGAGCGCACAACACCACCACTACGATCATTATCCTCGGCGAAGAGCGTGGATGGTCGGGGCCATCGTTTTCAATCATGATGAATCCTGGAAGGAGAGAGCGACAGAGAGAGTACATTGCACCGTGTTTCCCATTATTACAAAGTTTATCGTCGTAAAATCATCGTCGTAATTTACCATGAACAAGAATAAAAAGACGGCGAAGAAGAAAAAGTATCATCCGAACAAATTCGAACCACAAAAAAAATTAAAATTCCAATTCGAATCTTAACGCCAAAAATGGACAAAAAAATTCGAATTTTTTCCGCGCCATCAACGCCATCTATCGTTTGAAAGTTTTGCTTGGCTTAAAAAAAAATTCAAAAAATTTCCGTTGCTGACTGCGCGCGCCACCTTGTGGCTTGTTTTGGAAATTATCACCCAAAAAAATGACCGTTGGAGTGCGAATAAAAAAAAAACACACAAACACACACAATTGTCTTGGGAGGAGCGTGGTTGGTTGGTTGGTTCATTTTTCACCACACACAATCAGACCCCATTGATAATGTGTTTGTGCGTACGCCATTTGGGTTGAAGTGTGTGCACTCAAAGCTGATTTTGCCATCACTCTCTCTCTCTCTATCATTCGCCTGTCACTCTGTGTGTGTGTACCCTGTAAAATTTTTTTGCTAATTTTGAATTGATCTTCATTCAATTGGTACTCCATATTTGATTGTGGTTTTTCGCTACGTGTTGTTGTTTGTCAGTTTGTGTGGAACGGTTTTAAAAATATACAACATCAATAAAAATCTTCGAAATTCTTTTTGAAATTTTCATTTTATTTCTTTGATCGAAAACAAAACAAAACGAAAAAAAAATCTGCAAAATGTCGACAACATCCAAAGTACCTCAAACACGATTGCAAGGCCGCAAATTGGCCGTTCGTCCAATGTCTCAAACTGATGAAATCCCGAAAGGTTTTGCTTATTTGAGCATTGGCACCAGCATCTTGATTGTTGGCACCATCACGTTTGCTTTCTTCAAATTCCACAAGAGCATCGTTCATCTGCCCAAAATGGTTTCAACAGCCGGTAATGTTTATATTTTATTTTTGACCACAAAAAATATTTGCTAAATTTTTAAAAATTCCTAACGTTCTTTTAGATCGATTGGTTTATACTTTGCAACTGCAAGCATATTCAATGATCCCGTTGTTGATTTGTGTTTTCAATGTAATCGCTGCTCGAATTTTGTACGGTGCCATCAATCCGTTGAGCGGTAATGAAGCAGTGGTGGAAAAATCTCAACGAATCTTGACCAACACTTTGGAGCAAAGTGTTTTGAATCTGTTCTCATTGATCGTATTGGCCACATTGATTCCCACTGAATACATGTTCGTAATGGTCTATTTGTCCGGCTTGTTCGTATTGGGCAGAATCCTGTTCTTCATTGGCTACAGCATTCATCCTAAATTTCGAACGCTCGGATTCTTGATGACCATGACTTCAACCATGGTGGCCATCATTGCAAACGTTGCATTTGCTTCCGGATTGATTCGTATGATGCATGCTACAGCAGCCACCAGTGGTAGTTCCAAAACTGAACTCTAAATTCGATTCATAGTTATTGGGAATAATTACCAATGATCATCATCATCATAATCATCACGCTGCTATCATTATTTCACACATACAAACATACACACGCTCTTCAGAAAAAAATATCAATTTTAGATATAAACACACCCAGCACTCATTTAGAAGGTGGATCACCCTAATCATAATTCATAATCATCATGTCATTTAATCATACGTACTTATTTTTTATTGATAATAAACTAAATTTGAAAAAAAATAATTAAAATGAAATTCAAAATTGATGATAGTTTTTTGGCAAAAAACTCGATACATCATGAAAATAATGATGGTCCAGTGCTTTGAAAGCCGGTATTCGTTGATTTGGATCGTATGTCAATAATTTCTGAAACAGGAAAAAAAGGAAGAAGATTCATTAACAATCATCATGACAATGATAATGGATAATACCTCTAATAGATCGATGGCATCAAGCTCCAATTGTGGCAATAATTCTTTCAAGTTCTGCTTTGGCCATTGTGGAAAGTTTGGTTTATAATCTTGTAGTTCAATGACGCCCGGCCATATTGTTTGATTGGGTGTGCCCAACGTACGAAATATCCGATAGATTTGATCAATTTCGCTATCACCAGAAAACAATGCTTTATTGTTGGACATTTCGGCGAATATGCAACCAATCGACCATATATCCACCGAGAAACCATAATAATGTGAGCCGAGCAAAATTTCTGGAGATCGGTACCATAATGTGACCACTTCGTGTGTGTAGATTCTCATCGGTATGGTTATGTATCGGCCAAGGCCAAAATCACCGATTTTGATATAACCATTGATGTCGATCAATAAATTTTGTGGTTTCATATCACGATGTATTAATTGATTGGTATGACAGAATGATATACCTTGTAACAATTGCCAAACATAGCTTTTGATCAATTCTGGTGGCAGTCCCCGTTGTGGTGTGTTGTCTAATAATTTTTTTAAATCTTGATTTAAATATTCAAAGATAAGATATAAATGATTCTGGCCTTGGTTCACGCCTAGAATACTTGGGGGATCAAAAACAAACAAACAAACAAATCAACTTTACCGAAGATTCAAGGATTTTGCACATACCTAACAATATTTTTATGTTTCAATGATTTCAACAAGGATATTTCCCGGATGGCCGTCGATGGTACACCTTCTGAATCACTATTCAAACGAATCTTTTTCAAGGCCACCAACTTATTCGTCTCTTTATGCCGGGCTTTGTAAACAATTCCATATGAACCTTCACCAATCTTTTCAATTTTGTTGTATTCTTCATCGATCTTGTCGGGCATGATGATTAGTTTAAGAAAAAAAATGTTTTCAAAATAAATAACATCGAGACCGAAATTGCTTGAACAGCACACGATGATCCTTGACGATCGACCAGAATGGAAACATCGAACGCACACACACCAACACGCCGTGATTGGCGCGGTCTTTCCCTCCAAAACAAAAAAACCAGAAAAAAAATGACGATCATAACCGAGACGAGGCGCGCGCGCATTGTTCTGGATGAGCCATCGCTAAACGTTGTTATTGAAAAACATTTGAATTTTTCCCTCGCAAAATCCGATTATCATCAACAAAAAAATAAGGCTTTTTTAATTCAATTTGAATGACAGAAAAACAATAAGACAATACTCAAATAACATCATCATCAACCAGTCTGAAAACAGCGGGAAAAAAATATAAATGTCCAAGTTGAATGTCGATTCTGATTGTGGGTATGTGGGTGGCTGCATGGGTGTGTGATCAAGGTAATTCATAATACACAATTTTCAAGTGGGTGTGACTATCTCGGGTAAAAATGCAGATGATGAAATGGATGGCACATGGAAAAAAATAAGTCAATTGGATGCAGCGAAAAAAGAGAGTGAGAGTGTGATAGAAATAGAAATAAAACGAGAGCTCAGTGAACAAAAAGAAAAAAAAGAGAGAAAAAAAATCACAATCAATTTGATAAAAATTAAAAAAATATGGAAACGTGATCGCCCAAAAAAACTGATGGTTTCAACTATTGGATGTTGCCTGATGATTGATGTTGTTGCCGCTGTTATTGTTGGTCTGGATTGAACGATCAATGTATAGTTTCAATAATTTCAATTTGCTTCGGCTTAGCGATGCCAGATATGAATTCATCGATTCACCAACAGCCACATAGATGGCCACCATACAGAAAACGGCATTCTTGCGAACAGCACTTTCCTTGTTATCGTAAGCCTAAGTGTTCGAACGAACAAAAAATAATTATCAGAATTTTTCAAAATTCAATTTCGAATAACGACAAAAATTGTGTCCAAGTTTTCTAGTTGGGAAAAAATTTTAAATTTTGATTATACC
The DNA here is from genome assembly GCA_025882695.1 of Amerodectes protonotaria. Lineage (NCBI taxonomy): Eukaryota > Metazoa > Arthropoda > Arachnida > Sarcoptiformes > Proctophyllodidae > Amerodectes > Amerodectes protonotaria. Next base: position 27,984 of record JAOZJS010000423.1, on the reverse strand, counting down.
TGCAGTAATGGTGGCATCAATTCAGGCAAAAGTTCGGAAACAACTTCTTTGGGATTCAATTCGATCATCTATGGAAAAAAATCATAGAACATCGTTTTAAGCAAATCAAATCTGGATTTTAACCATTTTATACTGTCTCCATACCTTGGTTAATAATTTAATGGAAATTATATTGTAAGCACTATCTTCATGATTCATGAATGGCTGCAACACCTTAAAACTGACCATGGTATCCGAATGATACACCGCATAGATAGCAGTCTCTTCAGCATTTTTCACCACTTCTTTATCATCATCTTTACAGACCAGATCCAATAATAAATGGAACGTTTGTTCGATCGATTCAACAAACGATGATTTGTTCGCTTTGTACAACATCTGTCCCATACAACGAAGTATCAGTATCTTGGTTTTCGGATTCTTTTCCGCGCTCAATCTGGTCAAAAGTGATTTGAAAACAATTTTACACTTGGATGATATTTCATCGGCCGGCGAATCTTTTACGAATTGCAAAAGTTCGTTCAAATTTTGCTGGTAACTATCTTCATCGATCGAAAGCAAATTGAAGCTTGTCAACAGGTTATCATTGAAACCATTGGTTGTTGGTGATTTCATCATCGAATCATTGAAGCCATTGGTGGTGACCATGGGCGACGGCGAAGCAACATGATGATGATTATTGAACATTTTGAATGATCGATTTGCATCATGGATCAATGTAGAATTTTGACTGATTCCCGAATCCAACGATACTTGGGATAGTGTATCCATTTTCTTATTATTCTCCACATTATTACCGCCATCAACATTTTCGCCGTGCATTAGCGGCGTATTCGCATAGGAATTGACATTGTGATGATTATGGTTGTAATTATTATTATTATTATTATTCGTATTACTATTGATGACCGGTGGTGATAATACGGTTTCCGAATCCAGACTAAAACTATATTTTTGTATTTCATCCGAAGTCTTCTTCAATGAATCATAAATATCGGCCGGATTCAAATGTTGATTACCATCAAAGAAACCTTTATGGGAATAATTGGCCATATTTTTAACCATATAAGGTGTTTGCATCATTGATGAAGGCGTGGATGATGAGCTCAGTGATCGACTTAAACGTGTCTTGTGCTTGTGCTGTATAATTTGTTGGGCTGCTTCTTGAAAGCTAAAGGAGGAGGGAATTTCGAAATTGAAAAAATCATCATTATTCAACAACAATTCATCACCGCACAAGTGGTGATCTTACTTTTTCGTCAGCCCATTTAGGTAAATGGTCATTTCGGCAGAGTTCAAATTGTAGAGATCAACAATGGTATCCTGGGATATTTTCCTCAAATCAGAGCTTTTTATGTCAGCAGTCCAGGAGATAATCTTGACCAAAGCTGTTTGAATATCATGATTATTCGGTCTATCGAATGTAAAATCCGGTGAATCCATCGAAAATATCAACTTGGACAAATACTGTAAAACGGCACATTTCACTTTTGTATTCAATGTTTGTGTTTGATCACTTAGCAAACGCATTATAACATTGAATTGATGATCAATAGGAAACGATTCTCTGATCAATTCGAATGTTTTCAAAATTCTGGTCTGTATTGAGCCTAAAGTATCACTGCCAACTTTGAGAAACAATCTGGTCATCAATATGTACAGCCATGAATTAAGTTCGTTTTTATAAATATGAATGAATTCATTCAACGTGTTGAGAAACAATGAAAATGCCTGCGATAGGAAACGGAGCAAAATTAGAATCTTCCGAAAAACCCTCCGGAAAAAATCTTAATAGCATTACTTTTGTATGAGGATCGACCAACATTTTGGTGAATATATCGGTGATACGTTTCAATTGAAACGAATTCAGCCTTTCGTCGGAGAATCGCAAAAAATTATGCAACCCAAGCAGACCATCTTTTTTATCCGTCCAATGAGAACTGGACAAATTTTCCAATATCTTCGATATATCCTCGGATTTTCTTACACCATAATTGGAAATCGCAAACGAAGTATCGGAACAAATACTATTGGAAAACGGATTTGGAGAATTATTTAAATTTGTCCAAAACCGGAAACAGGGGGGACCACAAACCTGGAAGTTTCGCTTTCATCCGATTGATCATCAAAACATTTCTTCCGGGGCGTAACATTTTTCAACAATGCATTATGAAAAATTTGCTCATCATTCTGATGCAATATCCTATGATGGCTTAGATCCAGATCCGAATTGTTCAGCTTACTTTTGGATCGACTAGTGGTTATGCTACTAGAGCTGCTCAATTTCCGTTCATATCTGTTGGCCGTTCTGGCCGGACTTTGATCTCTACTGGTCAAACGTTTCGGGGTTTTGTGTGTCGACGACGATCCAATCACGCTACCATAATTGTTGATTCTGGACGATGGCGATGCTGATCGGCTACCGGGCTGAGATTTAGAAACACGACTGCTGCTGCCGGTGGTGGTGGTCTTCCGGGCCGGCGTTGATGAATGATGAACGGCGGCCATCCCCGTCGCTCGTTCCATGTTGTTGGGCGTTACGTTTTCATTCTTTTTGGCATGATCTGCAAATGAAAGAGAAACAAAAACAATGTTGAAACAATGTTTGTTCGTTTTTCGGAATGGACCAACAAGAGCAACAAGTGTTCAAGTGTCTCTTCAACAAGAATATACGATACGTGCAATCAAAACTGGTAAACAGGGGAAAAACATAACGGTAAAACGTACTTAAACTATAAACCGAATTCATCAAAAATGGCTTCGGTTGATTGAGATAATTATGAGCTTTGGCTCTAGCTCTCCGTTGTGCATCGATATCTATAGCACTAGTTGCTTTGACAGGGGTTCGTGCGTTGGTGGTGGTGGTGGCTAATTTGTCCAATATCAAGGCAATAATGATGGATGAATTCAATGAAAAATCAAAAGGCATTTGCATGCATCGAACACAATAATTGATCGGACACACAATATAGAACATGGAAATTGAAACCGAAAAAGAAAGAAGAGTAAAAATAAATAAATGAATAAATCGGTAAAATCGGGTGTAAAAACATCGTAATGTTATCAATCAAAAACTATTGAATAGTGTTAGAATATTATTATCAAAAATTTTAGATTATTTACAGGAATTTATTCTAGGCGATGAAGACACTGGTATCGCTGATCGTTGTTTATTGAGCAACAAAGCATTATTACAATGCCTATTAATGCTTTCCACTGAACCATTGGTGGATATCGAATTGGTTCGACTACTATTCAACGGTCTTGAATATGTTGAAACTTTATTGAGCGAATTCGTCGAACTCCAATTGCTCATCTGTTCGCCTTTCAACATTCTTTGCTTATTGGTATCCAATGAACTAAGCAAATAATCCGATTCTGATTTGAATTTGTCGGCAAATCCCCAAAAGGCTTTACGGGCCAAAACTCTTGCCTCTGGATTGGCATCACTGATACCTTTTTTGATGGCCTCCTGTAGCGCACCAACATGCTTTTCTAATGTATTCGGTGGCCATGTATGTAATAGTTGATCTAAAAATTCACAACAAGCTTTACGGATCTCTTTTGATTTTGAAGAAATATTATAAGTTATTATCGGTATCAATCTTGGTGTATGGGTGTGCTGTATAACGAAACGAATAGCAACCACTGCCGAACTGGACATTATTTTGGCACTGTTTTGTATCGAATCAATCAGAGTTGGAAGCAGTGCTTCGGCAAATCTATCACATCTGTTGCATGTTGCAAAAAAATACGTTTGTTAGTTTTTGCAAATTCAAACCGAAAAAACCAAACCATACTTATTTCCAATACGCTGAGATAGGTAAGCAATTGATATGCATGCTTCTCGAACAACTTGTGATCTTAAATCTTTAACGGATGTTTGAAATGGCACTTCCAGTGATTTCAAATATTGATAAAATTCTTCATATTCATGCGCACCGGCAACCAACAACGACCGGAAACGTTTGAGACACTCGATACGCTTCTCCCATTCTGCATTCGGATTCGAACACGTATCTCGTATTTGATTTAATTCTTTTTCCAAATCTTTCGCCGTAAAAATCTGTATTCTGGGCACATCTTCGAAAGCGTTCATGAACATTTCCTCATCCGCCGCACCAGATGATTCTTTTAGGGGATGAAAAAAATCGAATTAAACATCATTCTTGGAATGGAAATCATTCAAACCACATACTATTAATGGAGTTACTGGGAGGCAACTTATTAAGCAAAACATTTCGCTTGACCGGAGGAGCTGAAGTGGCTCTTTTGAATGAATTAACCTTCTGAATTTTGGGAAAATGATAATTTATATAATTAAGCATAACGATATTTAATAAATAGCTAGGAATATACCTTGAAATCAACTTCATCATGTCCACCATTACCATTGTTGGCAATCGTCGGTGTATTCGTCAAATTTGAACGCGTTTTAAGAGGAACTAAAAATGGCCAAAAAGGAAAATATTATCATTATTATTAAAAGCTATTTTCATTCATTTTTTTTGTTACTGGCTTCTGGCTTTAAATTTGCGATTGAAAATTGTATACATTATTTTGTTTTTGGGAACCACGCGCCCTTATATTGCGCCAAAAATGGCTTCGGGTAACCCGAATACACTTTTTCCAATAATTTTGTGTTTGTCTATCCAGGGAAAGCGCTTTCTCCAGTGGATAATCTAATATTAACCACCAACCGATAGCTAGTGACAATTATTGTCATAGCAAGAAAAATATGATTTTTCGCCCGAAAAAAAACACCCCGACAAAGACTGTCGATTCGACACCCAGCAACAACAAGACGACGCTTGGTTGCAACCAGCCAACCAACCATTTTTTCAACAAGAAAATTGACAGTTATCATCACTCCACACGCACCATTGTTACCATTCTTTCATTCATCCATAATAATATACCATTCAAGTGATTGGCTGAACATACGTTTTTGCAGCACCAGCAAAGTGTGTGTGTGTGTGTGTTTGTGCTTATTGTTAAAATCCCATTATTATTATTATTGTTATGATCTGCGCCATACCCATAATCAACCAATATATGTGTGTGTGCTTGATTCCATTGTTGAAACGGAACAGACAGCCAAAGAAATATGTGTTTCCGAACAGCTATGATGAAGTACCATGATGAGAAAGTGAAACCAAATCGATCCTCCAGACAATGTATACTTGCTAATCCTTAGATGCTGCGCTATTCTAAGTACCTGTCATCATCTTAAATACAAAAAAGGATGGTTTGGGTGCATCCGAACGGATGAAACAATGGCCGACAAACTACGCTGACAAAAGACATTGGCGAATAGCGCGAACCGAACACAAATCGCCGCGCAGATCTGCTTTTGGTTCGGATTGGCTCGGATGCGAAAATATTTTTTTCTTTTTCTTTCTTTTTTTCTATGTTTTGTTTCCTGACTAATAACTCCAAATCCCTCAAATATAGTTTCCTTTTGAATTTGAATTTTTGTCCCAAAAATAAAAACCCACACACACCAAAATTGTTGAACAAATATAATCGTAAATGTAGCAATTTATACAGGGGAAATATGTAATGTTGGGAATGCAAGATGGTAGTGGTGACTAATCCCTGTTCCAAAAGTGTCCTTGTGTTCCAAAAAAAAATTAGTCGCAAAATGTTGTGATTATTGTGTTCCAAGCATCTTCCGTCATATTGGGAAATCGAAAATGGATTGCATAATTTCACGCGCGCTCTCTCCCTCTCTCTCAAACACGCATCCACACACACAAACAAAACAATCAATCGTTAAATTCAATAATCATGAAAAACAAACAACATGCACAAGAGTGGGTTCTGGGAGAGAGAGAAGAATCAGAACACGATTTTTGTTGCTGTGTTCATGTCATCATTCTTGTTCATATGTTGGACAGGGAAGAACACGAATAACAACAAGATGTTGGTGTGTGTGTTCAAGTATGTTCAACCTCGGCTACGATCAATGAACTGCTGTTGTTGTTGTTGGGGCCTTTAGCACACATATTTTATATTGACATTCCAATCCATAAAAGGTTATCCATATTGGTTTTCGAAACCGACACACACACAAACAATCATCGAATCGCGCGTGCATCGCGCTATTTGTTTGAGACAAAACAAAAACACCATCGGATCTTGTCATCGCCGAATCGGGATACCGCGAAACGGAACCTCCAAAAGGTATCCTCACACACACACGCACGGATAACCGGAATGATAAACGCACACAGACACACGGAGGGAGCGTGGAAGATAAATGATTGAATGAATCAATCGAAAATCTATTTTTTGTTTGCTCTAGAAACACCAAACACCAACAACAATCATTATTCAGCCAAGCAAAAAAACCACCACCACAACCACCACCAACCAAGCAACAATGAGAGATGACAAGCACAAATATCAAAAACAATTGTCATAAAACTTTCTAGGATCCAACCTACTGCTGTGCTTGCTTGCTTGTATGCTGAACCCGAATACCATTGCACCAAAAATATCCGAAAAACTAACCAGAGCACATACACACACACAAACATTTGAAGACAATCAGGAAAAGCCAGATTCGCAACGTCAGTATTATATACTCCTGTTGCGTATTATTGTAAATTAAAATAATTGTCTCAATAATGTGTATCGGTGGTGGCATGTGATGGTGGTGGTGGTGGTGGTGATGATGATGATGATGATAATCATCGTCTTTCTAATTTAAAAATAAAAATCCTTCAAGATCCTAGGAGGATCACAATGGAAAGCGACAATGTCAACTGGCGCGAGGTATCGGGCGCTCGTCACACCACACCATCAATCTAAATCTCGACTTTCCATTATAGCTTTGCGCGCCTGAAAACCGCAATCTAGATCCGACCGTTCAATCAATCAATAAATCAATCAAACAGATCACCCCAAACACACAGAGGTAAGCGGCTGTGACTAAATCAAACACACACACACACACACTCAAGGAAATCAATCTTATCTTGGCTAAAAACGGTCGGTTGGTCGCGCGCGCGTTTCGGTTCAAATTTTTTTGTTTCGTTCGTTCGTTCGTTTTCGGTCAAATTGATTAACCGATTTTTGCCGAAAAAAAAATACGAAACGAACGAAACGAAGTGTGTGAGCCACCACCATAACGTTCATTGTCAAATCATTAATAGCGAAAAAATAATGAATGAATGGAAATACACTTGTACGCCTACTACAAAACGCCCTGGCGCATAGATGTTGTCTGAAAAGTTTTCAAAGAGTGTTAAAAGGTGGGAAGAGCGATTCAATCAATCAGGTAGGAAGAGGAAAATATGTTCACAAATTCGCGCTCGAACTAAAATGCATCGCAACAACGTGCGTTTTCACGACAAAATTGCCGTTTTTTCTCTCGCTCGCCGACAGACATTATGTCAATATGTTCAAGGACCATAATTTTGTTTTGCATAATTCTTCCGCAAAACGCCTCGCCACATAGCTCTCTCTGTTCTCTCTGTCTTTCTGGTGTTATGCAAGAGACAATGGAAAACTTCTTCGCAGCTTCTTCTGATCCTAATTAACACTGCGTGTGTTCAAGGAACATTCGATACATCTACCCAGAACTAGATTCGCATTTTCTCTCTACCGCTATTTGTTCCAGATGTGCAATGTGTCCACCAAGTGTGTGTGTGACGGTCTACCCTGCGTGCCGGTTTTCGGATCAAAGTGTTCCAAAAATAAAACACGGCCGCCAGAACAGCCCAAAACAGACAATGCGCATAGGTCCGGATGGAATAACCAAAAAAGGTTACCAAAAAGGACCTCTCTCGAAAGAAGATCTTCGAGAAAGCAAATTGATTTGTTTGAATATTTTCGAAAAAAAATGAAACAAAATGATATTTTTTTTATTACCTAAACGATTTGGTTGACTAGTATGCCACCACGAATCACCATAATAGTAGCTATAATCATCATAGTTTCTTCTCAACGTACAACCACATTGTCGTTCAATCTTTCTATGGCTGGTAATACGTAACATTTTATCATACATTTGTATCCAATCCCAATCAGAATCCCAAATGATTGAACCATTTTCGGAGACTAAATTTTTACGATTCAAATAAGGGCTACTGGTAGCCGAATGGCTGTACACTTTGTTCAATGGAGTTTTTTTCTTGGTGTTGCTTTCATGATGATTATCATCACTGGCCGTGTCCCGGAGGAGGGTTGGCGACACTTTTGAGGATTTTTCGGCGGTTATCGTCGAACCACGTGATCCGGCCGACAGCACCGAATCAGCGGAAGTGATCGACCAATTGGTGGGCGAAACACATCCACCATCACTACTGGTCTGGATGGATTCATATATTGGTTCATCATACAGAACCGAATCCATTGATGATGAATCGTTGGATTCAAACACATCAACATCATTGGATAATAGTAAATGATGATCGATTGTTGATTGCATTTTGGCCACAAACATGTCAACGACTCGTCGATGCTATCATGACATTGTAACGAGAAGCAAAAAACAATTGGCACTTGGAATCACAACCACAACCAATCAAAACACACACACACACAAACAGCACTCAAGAATCGTGGTTCAAAGCCGACAAACATCAACGACAACAACAACAATAATATCTACTGAAATCATCATCATCATCGTCAACACAGCAAATACCGATCACTTTTGATCATAGCCGACAAATGCGGGGCAATAATACCGCAATGACACTACCGTATCCCTTTCTTTAGTAGTCACTCTATGGCTCTAGTTGCCGCCAACAAGCGATGAGTTCCATTCACTGGGTAACAACAAACAGACTACCCGCAAAATAAATGCCGCATAATATACGTGTTTGCAGAAGCAGCAGCCGAATGAATATACATGGCTCCTCGTTTTAGAGGAAAAAAAGCAGCCACAGCAAACACGGATCCGCTGGAGCACAAACACATACATACACACACAAGACGCCAATATGTTTCATTTATATTAAGCGCGCGCGTGGATTCTCATTTTTTCCGTACCATTATCTTCTCGTTCTCGTCTCTCTCTTTCGATTTTTTCCTAGTATCCTTGTATCCAACTTGTATCAGCTGACTACTGGATGCTTGTTTCCGATCCACACACACACACACACACATACATGGATTTACAAACACAAACATACACAGCAAAGTGTATCCTCTCATTCCCCCCTTGCCGTCCGACCACCAACCACCAAGTATTCCAAACTAACGGCAACAAACCTGCAAAAAATCAAGACAATGATGTGTGTTTGGGGACCGAAAAAAAGAGAGAGAAAAGAATATAACAATCATGATTGTAATGACAAATGTTAAGAAACATAGACATGCAGAAAAAAATCAAGTTGCGGTTCAGAAAACCACTGATGGTGGTTTGATTTTTTTCCTGCCCTTTTCCGATCACAGAGCAAGGTTGACAACGGCAACCAACCAAGAGATTATTGTTGTTTTTGAGGGGATTGGGCGAGAGAGAGATAGATAGAACAATAGCGATGGAGAGGATCTTTCTCTTTCTATCTTTTTCGCTCGAAAGGTGGTATAAACCGCGTTTTGCTCGCGTGACCATACCTTTCTTTCGAATGAGATTTTCGAGGTGTTCCATGTTTTTGTTTGCTTTTCCACACAAATCGGCGAAAAAAAACAAAGAACAAACGCGATTAACGAACATCGCGAGCATCATGATTACATGACGAATTCTTGATGACCTTTTTTCCGTGTAATTGTGAGAATGATGCAGGATGCACACAGATCACACAAGTGTCAAGTGACCAAAGATTGTGTGTGTGTTTTAAAATAGAATGGACGGGATCGGCGGAGCAACCAATCAAAATGTCGCGACAAACTTTTTTTGTTGTTGCTTGGTTTCTGGTCAATTTACGGTCGCGACTTTTTGCTCGAAGGGTTAGCATAGCATTTAAATTCTGAAAATTTCCGGACACACAAGCACATCTTTTTTTTGAACATCCTCCATTTTTGATTTGAATTTTAAGCGCCAACAAAGAACAAAAGACATAAAGGCACACACACGCAATCTAAAGAAAGGTGATGATGAAATAAGACGGAATTATTTAAATATAGCCGACAAACAAACAGCCCTAATATCCATTTTAATTTGAGCGCTTTGACGATGATGGTGATGGCTTTAAATGTTAATAATCATAATTGCCCAAGCTCACGATCATCATCATCATAATAATCGAGCAGTTAAGGTAATGGTAAGCGCCCGTTATAATTTTGTTTGAATCAAAGTAATGAACCGCTTCCAAAACTGGCGATAGAATATAATTAAATAATTTCACTATTAATTTGGATTTCATTAAGATTCGTTATTATTATGGAAAATGAAGAAAATCAACAACAACCGCCATCATAATCATCCACATGATGATTACGACCAATCTTGCAACTAATTTAGCAATTTGACAATTGAATCAAAAATGTGCATCAACTTGGTGGTGCCTAAATTTAAATCAACCAAACAATCGGCACCAACAATCCAGGCAAAAAAACCCAGTCAGAACAGGTATTTTCTTGGATGTTCTCAAAGATTCTCTCTTCCCCCTTATAGCCATACACGCACACCTGGCCGATTCCACAGTTAGTGAAAAAAAAGATAACAAAACAAAAAACCGTCCGTCCTTGAACAAGACAGGTAGGATTTTTTTTTGTTTGCATCACAATCATGCTGTTTGCAAGTAATAAAAAAAAATAGTAATTTTGATAAAACATTTTCTGACAAGCCTTTCTGATAAAATTTCAAACGCACAACCTCGACCAATAAAACTGGATTTAGCACCGGCCAAAATTAGCATATCAATGCTAAATCTTTTGTCTCTGAGATTATTGTTTCAGGTTTCTATTTGAAACACATCTCAAAACAAAACAAAAAAAAACAAAATTGACATACCTATTTTATGATTGTTATTGTTGTTGTTATTACTGCTACTGTTGATGTTATTATTGTTGTTGCTCATGGAAATGGCTTCACCCGTATTGGCAACCTCATCAAATTTGGCCAACAAGGTTTGTAGCCTAAAATGGACAAACAAACATCATTATTACAATAACAATAATGAAAAAACATTGGAAAACAATTGAAGCAAAATTTCCGTTGCGGAACTTGGTTTTGTTTCAAAAATTCAAATTAAAGGGGGGGTTCGGTCTCTCAACACTAAATTTGGAAGATAAACACTAGCATTAATTATGATTGATTCATGCTGGCAGAAACAAAACACCCCACCCAACAACATCCAAACATCTATTCTGATGATTGGATGATTCACTTCACAACGATCATTACCACTTTTGTTTTGAAAAATTTCGGTTACCAAAACATTAAAGGATGCTCGGGGTTTTAGCATTAAAAAAAGCAAGCAAACAAACAAAAAGTATACAAAATATTTTTGTTTTGGTTGTAGAATCAACTTACTTTTGTTGTGGCATGTTTGCTGAATGTTTTCGCATCACTTCATTACGCAATCTATCACCAACATGTTTATACATTTCAACCAATGTGGTCATAGATGTATCACGGACTTGTGAATTAGGATCAGAAATTAGCGTGATTAATGGTGATATAAATTTCGAAACATATAATTGTCCGTTTGTTGAGCCAACAACCCCGTAACGAAGTAGACATTCTTGAAAAAATAAACATATTTCTTCTCTCACTTTATAATTTTTATGTGTGAATGCTGGCATCAATTTTTCTAGAATTATCTGAAACACAAATACACAAAAAAATTAATGAAATAAATTGGACGAAAACAAAACCAAAACAAACCTGTGGACTGGTAACAAAACTCATCAATTTGATCAGAAGATTTTTGGCCTGTTCACGAACACATTCTTTGGCATCTCCCAAACGATCGATGGTGGGACCAAGAACTGGAAACAAAAACAAAAAATTTTTGGATCAAAACCAAATTCAAGAGAGACAACTTGACAAGTTTAAAAATATCAAAAACAAAACTTACTTGAAGATAGATAGGGTTTTAAATCTTCTTTCATACGAACAGCAATATGGGAAAGAATTTCTAGACCGTATTGGGCTACCTGAAATCGAGCAAAACAAAGATATGATGTAAGTGATGATGTGAGATATAAATAAAATCATGACGATATTTTTAGCAGATAAAGAATGGCGTTGTAGACACCAAATCGAATTCTGGCTTGACAAAGAAATCAAAAAAAGATCTCACCTTAAAGTTGCTATTATTCAACCAATGAATGACAGAATCAATGAACGCACTGATGTTTTCGCATTCAAGAGAATTGTCTTCAATACTAAGATAGCTGAGAAGATCGGCACCAATCTGCAACTTCTTTTTGGTATCTTGACATGAAAGCAACGGTAGAAATGTATCTAAAGTAGTGGTGGCCATTGTTGGCGATGGATGTGTTTTTTTTTGTTTCTAGCTGATGAATCAAATTCCGAAGGTGAAAGAATTTTTAAGATGATCAAATTAAAATCACATGGAATGATGATGAAAAAAATTGTTGAATGTGTTGAAAAATTAAAAGCACTTTTGGTGATTCGTTCGAACAATATGAATTTTTTCGGTGAAATGAATACCAAACGATGAAACGACAAATTTTGCTCAAAAGAATTTGTTGAATTTTAAATATTCGGATTCTTTTCACGTTATGATGGCTTCATTTTGGCATTTTGGAATTTTTCGACAAAAATCAACAGTAAATATGAAATGGCTTGAAAATGTCTGGAATTGGCATTGACATTCTAAATGGGAGGTCAATATAACAACAATTAGACTTGAAAATATCAACTACACAACTGTTACACAGCACAAATATCGGACAAACATACCATGAATAACAAGGTTACCACAATGGTTTACACCCCAGAGATGATATTATTTTACAATGACCATCATAATCGGCCCAAAACGAAAGTGGAAGATGTGAACAGACCGAATAAAAAATAATAACATTTGAAAAAACAAAACCAAAATGTTTTTTGTTTGTGGCCCAATCTTCTTCCAAAAAAAACTGGTAGATGATAATAATGAAGAGAGTGGCGGGGAACAAAAAAAACAATGATGATTTTGTTTGAGATGTTACACAAAATGCTACAATGATGAATGTGCTGCTTGAAAAAGCCAATGCAGTGTTTGCTGTTGTTGTTGTTGTTGATGTTGTGGTTGTAGTGGCAGCTTCGAGTAAGCAAACACAAACACACACGGACAGGGCGAAGAAAGGAGGAAACTGCTGCTATTGGCTGCCGCCAACTGACACGGTAGTGGTTGTGTGGCTCCGAAAAAAATGCCGGTCATAGACAACGTGACGCTCGGAAACGGTTCAAATTCAAAAAAATTGCTGGGCGCGAATCTTCTGTTTTAAATTGTGATTGAACGCCACAATTTGCATGATGCTCATAACACTTGTTGATTGGCATACAACAACAGCAAGATCGATACAGTTTTGATTGACGAAAAGCTCAGGGATTGTTGTGGTGAAACAGTTCATAGATTGCACACACAATTGGATCGATGTGTTCCAGAAAAACGAAACGAAGCGATACGAACACACCAACACACAAAACCTGCGATGATTTCGAATGAAAGTTTTTTTTCTGAAAAAAACGTAACAAAATTAGTTAAATCGTTAAAATTATGCTCACCACACCTAAGTATGAATACGGCGCGTTGTTGTCCATTTAGGGAAACTGGATTATAATTCAAATTTCAAAGAGTCAACACTCCGGTCGACACGCCAACATGAACCGCGATGTTGGATTTCTTTTTTGGAACGCTTGCTCGCCGCGACCACGACAACGAACACTCGTGTTCCTAAACACTGTTCTCGAATGATCATCGAGCTGAGTGGTGGTGGTGGTGGTGTCGGCCGGTAAATTGATATGCGGTAAAAGCATGGAAATAGATTATCAAATCATTATCCACTGGTATCCCCACTGTGGCGCCAGACACCAATCCGAATGCATACACACACTACTGGAGTAACGTAAAGGAGAAACGTTAATAAAAGAGAAAATAATAATAATGATGATGATGATGATGATTGCGCCCGGACCGGATCGCGGTGGTCAGCACGGATCACACAATCCATCCAATCCATCATCATGGCTAACCAATCAATAAACCAATCTCAATTGATTTGATGGCCGGCCCCTTACACCACCACCACCGTCATCCTCACCTTGATCGGAAACCACTTGATGAACGATCTGCTCGAAACGAAGCGAAACACCGCAGCAATCGAACCACCCTCGATTGGAATCGAATTGTTTTTAACGAAGTGTGTGTTTCGTTTTTCGCTGGCCGAATCGACGAAGCAGAGGAAGACGATGAAGAAGAGAGTTGTTGTTGGATGATGTTGTTGTGCAACAACGTAAAACATTTCGAGAAAGAGCGAGAGCAGGGGAAGAATAATAACAATAATCATAATAATGAAATGGCCCACACCATTGTTTCCATTATTATTATTATCCAAAGCATCGTTGAAGATGAAGATCCACGCCAACAACAACAACACGACAACAATAACATCGAAATCAAGGTACATTTATAGCACACAATGGAAAAAAACACACACACACACACGTATGGTTGGAGAAGGTCATTTCATTATCGGATCTCTCTCTCGAAGATCTTCTCTCTTTCGAGAGAAAAAAGAAGAGCTGTTTTTTCGTTGTTGTAAAAAGTAACGATCCTGAAGATCCTGATGATGAACAACAACCACAACCACCACCACGACCAACCAGAAAGGGATTTGCTTCAATGAATCCATTTTTCATTCACCACACACACACACATGGACATGGACATGATCACACACAGACAGACATATCGCGGGCTGTGGTTTGGCCAAATTCAATTTGGCAACGAAAAAAAAACATTCGAATTCGAATAATAATAATAATTCGAATTCGAATGTTTTTGTCACACACGCACACACCTTTTTCGAATCTTCGATGCACCTGTCTCGAACATGCAACGTGTTGTGGTCAGTTTCGGGAAACGGCCAAAACGGCGTTTATCAATTTTTCACACACACACACACCCGCACCAATGTGAAGGTTAATTGAAATTGGCGATGATGGCGATGTTGCAATGTTATAACAACAACAGAAAATTCGAAAAGATTTGCGAAAATTCGCGCCAAAATTTTCAAAAATTTTTTTTGTGCTTCGAATCCAAGACAACAAAGTGGTGTTCTGCCATCTCTTGTGGAATCCAGGGAATATTCTCTGTATGCACCACAGAATACAGTATGACATTGATTTCGCGAAAAGCCATCCTGGATATGCGTGTGCTTGGTGGTGGGCGTGTTTCGTTGGGCGGTCTGTTGATGCGCCGTTCACTTTGAGCACATCCATCCATCCTTCCTTCCAGGATTGATTTTCCGGATTCTGGTTGGTTGGCTGTTTGGTTGTCTGCTTTGGCCTTGTTACTGCTGCTGTGCTGTGGCTGTCGTTAACCTACTAACCCGAAACCGAGAGACAATTCTCATGCCGATGGATGGATGGCTTGCGCGCGCCATATTTTTGTGTTCCAATAACACGAACACACACACACATTTTGCGGATAAAAAAAATGAATACGGACGACGGACACACACACACACACACTGGAGAATGGTTCCCAGAGTTTAGTCCCGGATTCGGGTGCTGGATTCTAAATTCTGGTTCTGGTTGTTGGTTGTTGTTGTCGTTTTCTTGATAATTTTTCTTCTTCTTCTTTTTGTTTGGGATCGTTCCCGAAATCCAGAACATCTTTGCATTCGCTTTTTTCGTTCGTTTGGTTTAGCTTCATCCTGTCGGTCATGTAGCCACAATTGTAGCAATTATTATTATTATTATTTTTTTGGTTCGATATTTCTAGATGAAGATTGTTGTTACCCTTATTGATGAATCCGATACGCATCGCGCCTAGATACGCAGAGATAGAAATTAGTCCGGGGAAAAAGCATGGCGCGTTCCATAATCGTTCCAAAAGTAGTTGGTCCAGAATTGATTGATTTGAAAAATCCTTGAACAACAACATTTATCGTCGAGAACTCGATTGCTCAATTTGCTGCTAAAATTCGAAAACCAGGCAAGACAAGTTATCACCATAATCTTCGAAAACAACAACTTTACCTTTTTTCCGAGAAAAAAGCTGCCAAACACAATGAAAATAATATTTTTTAGATGATTTTACAATTTAGAATTGAATTTTCTTCAATTCATAAGGTGCCTGGAACACTGCTTCTTCTGCTTCTTCTTCGTCGTTGTACGTCTCGGCCAATGGAAAATGTCCCTAAAGTTGAACAAATCCGGATTGTTACAGCAACAACATCAACAACAATCAGAACCACCATCACATCACTATTATCGACCACCAAGCAGCCGACATCATCATCATCAACAATATACATTTCCGGAAGTGACCAGAATATCCCGTTCAAACAAATATAATGATATAAACATATTGTTCGGAGAAGAGGTTGGCTATCCGGATGCTACAAAAATCGAAGATTATCTGAAAAATGATTCGTTTTTGAAAAATTTAAAAGTTCGTTTTTTGAATAAAAAAATTTATGTAAGTGTGTGTAGTAGTTTTTTTTTGGCGCGAATTTAGAATTCGATTTCGAACGTTTTTTCGCTTCTCGTTCGAATTCGATTTCGAACCTTTTTTTTGTTTACATTATTATTAACCTCGATGATTCTGTGTGGTTAACCCATCTCCTACCCGACCCCCGACCCCATCACCACCATCAGACATGCATCGAATCCACTGTGATAGCCGTCAATCCATACGAAACACTGCCATTGTATTCTGATCAAGTGATTGCCGCTTATGAACATCATAATATATTATCATTACCGCCGCACATGTAAGTATCATTTTTTAAATAAAAAAAAAGAAACTTCGAGATGATCATCATGATCATCTGCCCGAATTGCTGTCCGCCGCCGTGATCGTCGCGATCCCCTCGAAACAGTTCAAAGTTCATTAGCAACATAACCTGTCCATGTTCTATTATCATTATCATTATCCTGTGTGTGTATTATATAATAATAATAATAATAATATTCTGTTCTCTGTGTTCACCACCACCATCATCATCATCAATGGTTGTCCGGTGGAAACCAGATATGCCCTATGTGAATTTGTTCTACACTGCCTAAAAGAACGAAACATCGATCAATGTATAATTTGTTCTGGAGGTAAGTTGTTTGCCCGAGATGTCGATTACATTATCGAAGATCCCGAAGATCCACACACACACACACCAACATCAAGTTGATAACATTCTTTTTTGTTTGTTTCCATTCATTCATTTTTTTCTCGGCTTTTGTCTACCATCATCCAGTGTCCGGATCTGGCAAGACAGGTTCGATGTTGTTCAATAGATTGATGATTATATCATTTAGTGTTTCTCTCCTTATTCCATCCTCTTCTTCTTCTTCTTCTTCTTCTTCTTGTTCTGTTTATTCATTTTTCCGATTGTTAGAAAGCTTCAAGTTGGCTTTAAATTATTTCATCAATGGTTCAAGCGAAAGAAGCGAACTGAATCAAATTAAAACCCGGTTCAATTCAATACCGACAGTGATTGAAGGTAAATTTGCTTTTCAAATTCGAAAACGACCCCAACGACATCTAGCAGCGGTTTATGATAACATTTTCGAATTCTTTTTTACGCGCCCTTTTTTCGCAGCTTTCGGAAACGCCAACACCGAAAGCAACAGGAATTCGACACGATTGGTAATTTGTGATGCATCCAGATTCGAAGTGTCTTGTCTTAAAATTGTTCTTGTTCTGATTCGTTTACAGTTTTACACACTGGAAATCGATTTTGATTTTCTTGGCGACCCATTGGGCGGACAAATCGGAGATTGTAAGTGCGGCGGCAAAAAACCGAAAAACCCTGCCAATAGCATTAATTTTATTGTTCTTGTCTTTTTGTACCCAAAGATTTCATCGAAAAAGTAAACAAGAAAAAAATTAATCCTTTTAAAGAATGTTTGAAGCCTAATTTACCTGTTTCCTGTTCCCGTTTTCAAGACTCGTGTGTCGAAGCACGAAATTTATGGCTACAATTTTCACATCTTCTATCAACTAGTTGGCGGATCTGGATCAAATTTGTTAAGTAAGCGATTTAGTATGGATTTGGTAAGAATTCCATTAACTTTGGATCCCGGATGTTTGTTTTTTTGCGGCAGAATTTTTAAAATTAAAACGAAACATTGAAGGATATTTTTTACTCAGAGATCGGCCTTCAGATCAATATGTTTCGAATGGCCAACATTATCTTAATGAATTCCAAAAGACAAAGGTATTCTGTACCGGGTATACCGGGTGATGCAAAATTACCAAACTTTTTTTTCTGGTTTCAGTCCACCTTACAGATACTAGGATTCACCGCCAACGAGATAATTGAATGTTTTCAAATTTTGGCCTTCATCCTAAAGCTGGGAAATGTTCAATTTCTGCGCAAAGCCAATATTGATAGCACCGAGGGTTGCACTGTGTTCAATGATTATGGTAAACAATCTCAGAATATTCTGGGCGCCAATTAAAAATGTTTATCTGTTTTTTTTTAGAAATCTTCGAAATATGTGATATGTTTAGTTTGGACTCAGGCCGTTTTCTTCAATATTTCACGCAAAAAGTGGTGAAAAATCAGAATGAAATTTTCATCACCGAATTATCGGCAGATTCGGCCACCAAGATACGGATCTCGCTTTGCAAAGCACTATATTTTCGTTTATTCACCTGGATCATTGAGAAAATTAATGAATCCATCAAGGTGGGTGCAGAGACATTTTGGCGCGATTTTAAAAATAATTTTTTTTCTTTCAAATCCAAACAGACAAAACCATCGCTCAACTTGACCAGAAACAACCTGTCATTATATGATTTTTTCGGATTTGAAAACTATTATGTAATAATTAGCTTATTGCGAATTCGAATGCGATTTTTTCACCATAACATTTTGTTTCCGCTTCCGCAGATCAACTTTTTCGAACAACTATTGGTAAATTATCTTCACGAGAAAATTGTTCAAATATTTGTGGATACGAATTTTCGCCAAAAACAAGAAGAATATCTCAGGGAAGAGATTGGCTGGACCAAGTTGGAACTTTCCACCAATGATCCAATATGCAATACAATCGAAAGGGTTCGCGAAAGAACAATCCCGAAAATTTTTCGCGTTACTTAATTCTTAAATCTTCTTTCGCAGCCACAAACAGGAATCTTTGCCATACTGAATCAAGTATCTTCAAAATCCATTTATTTCCGTGAAGAATTATTCATGAAAGAACTGAATGAACATTGTGGTGATGATCTGCATTATATCCGGATCAACAATCCTGTTCTTCTGGACAATGATGGTAATGGTTACTTTCTCCATAGTCTTCCATTTCGTCGTCGTGTATCGGCCGGGGATGTTCCACAATCAGTTCCTCAGCTTTGTTTCGGTATCAGACATTTCAATGAAAATGTAATGCCGCATTTATAGAACCGGTTCGAACCGATTTGATGAATTGATTGAATTTTCTTTTCAATCCCCCGCAGGTCGTCTACAGCATCAATGGTTTCATTGAGAAGAATAGTGAACATTTGAACAGAAATTGGTCGCAATTTTTGTTCAAAAGTGAAAATCTAATGCTCAAGAAATTGTTTCCAGAGGGAAATCCGCATAAAAAGAGTTTGAGAAAGCCGATCACTTTGGCCAATCAATTTACGATAGCGATCGAATCAATGATAGCTAAATTGCAGCAGAACAAAGAAATCCATTATATAATGTGTATCAAACCGAATCGGCTCAAAATTCCGAACATCTTCGATGATGAATATGTTTACAAACAAATTTCTGGACAATTTTTAATCGAACACGCCGAATTTCTTCGACGTGGCTATTTTTATAGTGAGAAATATGGAACATTCTTCAAACGTTTCCGGGTATTGTCACCGAAAACGTGGCCTTATTGGAATGGTTCCAGTGTAAAAGGTGTTTTTGTTTTGATACAACAATGTTTCCGCACCAATACGAATGATTTTAATTTTGGAAAAACCAAAATTTTCATCAAACATTTAAGAACGGTAATGAGTTTTGTCGGAAATTCTGCCGGTTATCTAATTTATTTCAAAATATAGTTTGTACAGCTTGAAGAACTTCGAATCATGAAACTAGATCAAATAGCCGTGATCATCCAAAGAAACCTAAGAAAATGGCTACAGATGAGAAAATATCAACGAATGGTTGATAGCCAAATCAAGATATCTCGATGTTACAGAAATTGGAAGGTGATTTCAAATTTCAAATTTTTCGCGCCAATTTTTCAAATTGATTTTTCCTGGGAAATTTAGAGACGATGCTATCTGTTATGGTTGCGGCAACATTTGCCTTCAACATCGCCCATCGATCATCACTGGCCCCCTGCGCCCAGATCAATGCGACAAACTAGTGAATTATTACGGAGATTGCATCACAAATGGCGTGTATGTGGGATTCTAATGAATTGCATGACTATTTCCGTTTGTAATTTGACAGATCTTTTTTGTGTCTCCTAAACTAGTGTCACCTTTATCGACGTCGTTTTGATCAAATCAATAAGAATAGAATGAGAGAGAAAGTGACAGCAATGATGTTGTTTAAGAACAAGAAAGCATCTTATAAATATTCGGTGGCGCATCCATTTCGGGGTGATTACATACGTCTTAGGCAAAACGTCAAATGGAAACGATTATTGCCAACGTTGGGCGATGTTTATGTGGTGTTCGCGGATCTTGTTAGCAAAATAACCAAACGTTGTGGCAAGGTACAAAGTTTTCATTTTCCGGAACGACGAACAACCTAACGTTTTCTCTCTTTGAATCCACATCCTTTGTGTTCAAAAATTTGATTGATAATTTTAAGGAACAGTTTATCCAAAAAGTTGTGGTTATCACAACAACGTCTTTCATTGTGTTGGATGGTAAAACGATGCAGATCAATCAAAATGTTCAGCTAAATCATATTTTCAAGCTATCCACAAGTCCATACATGGACAATATCCTGGTCGTGCATATATTGACTGTAATTACACAGCTCCAATGCTGTCAGTAATCGATGATGATCATGTTTGATTTATCCTGATTTTAGGATCAACAAGGGCTCAACAGCCGAGCTTTGATCTTTGAATCCGTTCATTTGATCGAACTGATGACCAAACTGTACTTGGTAATACAAAACGCCACTGGAAAGGGCCCGATCATTGAAATTTCTCCAGAGTAAGCAACAATTGTGGCTTGTGATTGATTGTGCATGTCTGGCCTAATCTTATTTTTCTTTATTATCTTCTGTACATTGTTTTCAAGATTTCAAATATACACTGGAAAAGAGACTTTGGTGCTTGTTTTCAAACCCAGACATCCACAACAACAACAACAAGTATCATCATCCTCTCAATCACAATCCCAATCGCATCAAGTGAAGATTATTCGTAAAGGAAATAGGATGGAATTTCTAATCTGAAACTTTTTGTTGGTGCGGACCATTGCAATGCCAAACAACCAACCAACCAACAATGCCAAAATTTTACTGACGCAAAACAACTTATTTACGCCAAAAAATGAAAAATTGAAGTGCCAAAATTTTTTTTTGCTAGATATTTGCTCAATTATGATATTTAAATTGTTGTTATGATGTTATGATAATATAACCGCAAATAATAATAAAAATAATATTCATGCTCAGTATTTTGGAATTTATTCGATTTATTCGATCCGAATCAAATTACGATCATCCTTCGGGAAAAATTTGCACAAAACATTTTTCTAAAATGAAATTGTCATGAAATTCTCTCTCTGAAGGTGATGGCATTTAGGCATCCATTTCGAACTATAATAATAATAATACTATTGCAACAATAGAGAAACCACGACAATCATCACCATGCTCTGGGCAACGGAGATGGACGATCACTTGGTGATCATACCGATGATGATGATGATGCTTAAATTACAACAATAATTGTTTGTTTAAATTATAAAATTGATGATGAAATTTTTGATGATACATTCGATTATCCATGACTTATTACTGGTGGTCGCTTTTGGTATGCCTGGCGATGCAGCGTGCTCCTCTATTTTCTCATTGTTTGGTATTCAAATGAAACTTGATGGTATTATTACGTGCATTGTCCAATTGGTGCAACCCGAACAATGATACACCCAGACCGGATAATGTGACCAAAACGGTGGATGGAATGAATACTTTGATTGAATCAGATTTTGGAGCCTAGAGAAACATTAAAAAACATTTTAGAAAAAACTTCGGAAAAATCATGCAAAAAACAAAACTTTACCTGTGATGCGATCGAGGCTTTCAGGGCTACTCTGCCGGCCACTCTGTTCAATAACATTGGTGAATATTCTCGGGAATTTTGTGCTCGGCGACTAAAATGACGACGATGATGATGATGAAGATGAGGAGGATGAAGAGGAAAAATAAATATTTTAGAAAAAATAAATCTCGAACAAGAAACCGAACGTGTTTTTAAAAATTTAGAGAGAAACAAGAGCAAGAGAGGAGATTCAAGCCAGGCGATGATGGATATGTGTGAGAGAAGAATTCGAGAAAAAATGTGCTATTTGTAGAGAAAATTTTTCATGATGATGATGATACTTGGAGCAAGCGTGGTTGACACACTCTCTCTCACTCACACTCTTGTTTTTCACGACGATATCGTCAATTTCTGAAATAGTACATCGACGAAAAATCTCGCCGGATCTAGCCAGAAAATGTTTGTGTTGTTGTTGTTGTTGTTCGAAAACAAACAGAAACATGCGATTTTTATATCTCGGGTACTTACTTTGATTTCAGAAAAAATTATGATGGATATTGCTTGAAGCATCAAAATCAATACAATTTGGTTAATATAAGCTAAAGGAGTTTGTTTATCGTCGTCAATCTAAAAATAGATTTTCGGTGCTTGTTGGTGTGGTGTTTTGTGTAATCTTTTTCCAATGACAAACCAGTTTTGGCAAAAATGAGTTTCAGCGCCCCCTCTCGACGAAAAATATAAATAAATTTAGCAACCCATAATGATCGTTTTGAGATCGCTAGATGGCAGCACAAGCGAAAATTGTAAATCATTAATGTTAGCGATGTCAATATGGTATTGGAAAATTATTAAACATAAACATTAATGATGAATTTTTCATTAATTTGTCCATTTTAGAAATTTCGAAAATTTCCGAAAAAAATTTGGATCCAATGTTGCAAACAGATCCACCATGATCATCGAGTTGTTTCGGGAATACAACCAACCGGATCGATTCATTTGGGGAACTATTTTGGTGCCATTCAACAATGGATTGATTTGCAACAACCACAAACTTTGCCCAGCCTAAAAGAGAATGACAAGACGCCAGACAAGACAAGTACTAGTCATCCAGAATATCTGAAACCGATTTATCAAATTGTCGATCTGCATTCGTTGACGGTTTTACAGGATGCCGATAAGCTACGGCGATATACCACCGATATTGCGGCCATATTGTTGGGCTGTGGAATCGATCCGAACAAATCCATTCTGTTCAAACAATCATCAGTGCCTTATCATGGTTATTTGTGTTGGATTCTGACCACATTGACCACATTGCCTCAATTGAACCGGTTCCCTCAGTTCAAAGTTAGTGGACAAAGAACAAAGATTTGGGATTGATTCAATGATTGCATTTTGCCCGTAGGAAAAGAGCTTGGCTTTCAAAGAACCACCAACCGGCTTATTTTTGTATCCTGTTCTTCAAGCAGCCGATATTCTGGTGTACAAAGGAACACACATACCGATCGGCGATGATCAATTGGCACATATTAATTTGACCAAACATATCAGCTCAAAATTTAACAATACTTTCAAGAAACCATTGTTCCCGATACCATTGGAATTGATTTCCAAAAGTGGAGCGGGAAGAATCAAAAGTTTAAGAGCCCCGGAACAGAAAATGTCCAAATCGGAGCCGGATTCCAAATCACGTATCGATCTGACTGATTCAACCGATGAGATTATCCGAAAAATTCGTAAAGCCGTTACCGATATGAAATCCGAAATCACCTTTGATCCTGATAATCGTCCGGGTGTAACAAATCTGGTCCAAATCTATTCTCTTATAAGCAACTCGAACGTACAAGAAGTTTGCGAACGATTCCGAAACAAAACCACATTTGAATTCAAAATGGAGCTCGGTGATTTATTAGCTGAATACATGAAGCCAATACGTTCGAAAATCCTGGACTATCAATCTAATCGTGATCATTTGGAACAGATATTAAAAGATGGCAACATCAAAGCATTGGCTATAGCCGAAAAAACCATCTTTGAAGTGCAACAGACCGTTGGATTAAGCTGAAATCCGAAATCATCTGAGAAAACCATTCGGATTAAACACGGCAATCATGTTTTTGGTGCAGAAATTTTTTTTAATAAACCAAAACAATAAATCCAACATTTTGATTGGTCACGCTTGATGATTTTTTTTTCGTTCTGCTCATTGAAAAAAATCTGTGCTTTTTACTACTTTCAATTGTTGTTCCTGGCCAATGTTCTCAATTTCATGATCCTGTACGACAATTGGCATCGGTTTCATTGATTGTGGAACAATGAACACAACACACAACAACGAAAAATAGTGTCGTTGAAACAAAACAAAACAAAACAAAAAAACGTAAATCCTTTTGGATTTCATTATCAATCTCGTTCGTTTTTTCCTATTATCGTTTCCTTGTTTGTTTGTTTGTTTCAAGTGCCAAGGATTTTGGTCAATGGCCAATCGAACAATACTGGCGGTAATGTTTCGTCTCGTTTCCAATCATTGTCGTCGTTTGTTAAAATTTTGAAAAATTTCGTCTTCGACAAGTTATCTTGGTGGATGATTGGATAACCCTCAAAATCCTGTTCGATTAGCCATCGTTTTCATTTTGTACAAAATTCAAAAAAAAACAAAAGAAATTATTTTTAAACAAAAAAACAACAACCAAAAAGGGGAAAAACATACACGCACGTAAACACAAAAGCAAAGATTTGTATTTTCCTGTTTGAAGTTTGTTGTTTTTGATTTTTTCGCACCGAACAGAGTAGTCGCACAAATGCGTGTACACACGGCATCCATATACATTTATCTCGAGTGACGTATCCAACACAGCACAACACAACAACACAAATCAAACCAACTAACAGTTTGACTAGCCATATTGAAGATAAATCAACATCACACCACACCACACATTACCATTGATTCAATGATCAATTAATATTCCTGCCAACAGCAAAATTCAACATTCAATTTTTCCTCATCATCATCATCATCATCATCTTCGACGACGACGACGACGATTTCACCAAGTTTTCTCTCTCTTTTCTTTTTTTTGTCGTTTCGTTCCGCGTATGGACATGATCTAAAGTTTGCACACGATTAGAACTTGGACATCAAAATTTTTGTTGCCAAACGCCATGGCCTCATCATCATTCTATGAATTTCTCGGCTCATTATCATTCGTGATCGTATTGTTGTGGATCATCTTCAAAATTGCCAAAGGAATTTGGACATGTTTTCTTGGTTCAGCATTGGGTTTCGGTGCTAAATGGTGTCCAAGTCCATCAACCTGGGCTGTGATCACTGGTGCCACCGATGGTATTGGCCTGGCGTATGCCAAAGAATTTGCCCGTATGGGTTATTGTGTTTGTTTGATCAGCCGTAACAAGGATAAATTGGATAAAACTAAAGAAGAAATTCATTCGGAATTTCCTAAATGTCCATCGATCCGAACGATTGCTGCGGATTTTACCGATCCGGATGTTTATGATAAGATTGAACGTGATTTGCAAGACATCGATGATATCCATGTTTTGGTCAACAATGTCGGCATTTCATATGATTACCCGGAATATTTCACGAAAATACCGAATTCAAAAAAATTAATGAATTCAATCGTCAATTGTAATATAATGTCGGTGATACGTATGATCGAGATTGTTTTGCCCAAAATGGAACGCCGTGGTCGTGGTATCATAATCAATCTATCCTCATATTCAGCCTCATATCCGATGCCATTGTTGGCCGCCTATAATGCTTCGAAAATATTCGTTGATTATCTTTCACGTGCATTACAATTCGAATACGCCGACAAAGGTATCATCATACAAAGTGTCCTGCCGGCTTATGTTTCCACCAAGATGAGCAAAATCCGTCGAGTTTCGTTGATGGTACCAAGCCCCAAGACTTATGTACGACATGCACTGAAAACGGTTGGAATCGAATCTCGTACCTATGGTTATTGGGCACACAAGCTTCAAGGTTTCGTTCAGGATTGTATTATTGCCAACCTTTTGGGCGAAGATTTCAATTCAAAATTGGCCTTTGATTCATTGAAAGATGTTCGTAGACGTTATTACAAAAAGGAAGGCATCAAAATGGATTGAGCAGAAGGAAGAAAACAAGAAGATGAAAAGACCAAAACCACATTCTGGGAATAATGCAACAACAACTTAAAAAATATTTAAATTTATTTAATTTTCTCCAAGCATGTTCGTTCGTTCGTTCGATCGTTTTAGAAATTGATATTTTTTTTGTTTCGTTTCACAAAAGTTGTGTACAATTCTTGTAAACTGCGCATTTGAAAATTAAAAAAAAAATTCTGTAATTTGATGAGAATAATAAAAGAATAATAATAAATTATACAATACAAAACTATGAGGATGATGAGATTGACAATAACATCGAGCCCATGGTGGCAAGGCCGATCATTTGGCCGACGCTTCTTTACGAGTGGCATCCTGCAACAATGTCACATCCACATCATCCGATGGTAACTGAACATAACGTACTACCGAACCACGAATAAAGCAATTCTTCACCGATATCATGTATGGATATTTTTGGCTATCCAAAACGGTTATGTCGGTCAGTTTGAAATTAAGATATTGATCAACAGCATGCAATGTCCCGGCAATGGCCAGATCATTCTTCAGCTCCACCACCACATCTTTGCCTACTAATGTTTTGAAGAATGAGAAAAACAACATCTTTTTCGAGACAAAATTTGACAGATCAACAACAATAACAACGGCGGTAGCTAGAAATGTGATTTGGTAAAAAAATGAAAAACTTCATCGGCATGATAATAACAGGGATTTCGAAATGGCAACAGCGCCATCTGTCAATGACTTGAATGAACTTTATTCGAAGCATTTTTTTTGTACAAAAATCGAACGAAAGTGAGAAGTGAAAAAAAAATTATTATTTACAGAAAAACATCTTTTTTTCTCCAAAAATTAATGTTATTCAAATCTAATTGATCATCCGAATCTGAATCATTCAAATCCATTTGATCATCTTTATGGTGATGATCTTTTTTCTTGTGAAGTTCTTCGATTTTCTTCTGAATCTGATCAACTTTGGACCAATTTTCTAATTGTTCATCAATCTCGACCAGAATTTTTTCTTTCTCCAAACCACTAACATCTTCTTCAACAATCGTCTCGGAAACCAAAGATTCTTCGGCGATCTCTTTTCGAAACAATTCAAACTGTGCATCGATTGATTCCAAGTGAGTGGTTTTTCGAACTTTGGCATCCATTTGTGGATCATCAAAAAATCCTTTGGGTAAGTTGGTCGATGATGTCGATTCTTCTTCTTTTCCCGCAACTGTTTTTGCCTTGGTTTTATTGGCTGAAGGATTTACAGTTTGTTCTACAGATGCAGATTTGTCATCGAAAAAATCCTGCGGCAATGTTGAGTCAATATCAATGTTGTCATTTTGCAATGATTGTTGATGATCATTTTCTTGGGCGGATTTGGTGGTTTGTAATTTAGAATTTTTTTTGGGAAAGTCAATATCGATTCGGGATATTTTGTTTGGAATGGATTCTTGGCTATTGAGCGTCCTCTTCAAAGGGTTCACATCTGGATTCTTGGCTGTTGTTTGCTTTTTCAGCTTCAATTCTTCAACTCTCTAGATACCATTATCGAA
>JAOZJS010000422.1:0-35093 GCA_025882695.1 Amerodectes protonotaria | reverse complement strand
TCGGAAAATCGGAAATGGCCTTTTTCTCTTTCACTATTTCTCTCTCCCGCTTTCGATTTTTTTTCACACTTTTTTTCGCGATGTCTCTCGTGTTGAAAATGAAAACGAAAACGAAATCCGCCGATTCAGCCGTCTTGAAGCTGTCTTGGAGTTTGTGGCCGTGGTCGATGGTCGTGGCAATTGTTGTTTCCGATTGTTGTTGTTGTTGTTCATCTTCTTCTTTGTCGCATAACCATCATCATCATCAACATTGCCATTCCATTCCATTTTTCCTCTACTGGATTTTTGGCCTTTGTCAACCGTGAAAAGATCATCAACAGTAGTATCATTATAAAATAGATCCATCCTACAAGATTATCACCTTGGTGTGACACTCTCTCTTTAAACTATCTTGCTCTTGAACACACGCCACACACTTGAACATCCGTTCTTGACCCTTGGAACAAAATTTTGAAGTGATCATCATTTTCAGGGCACTGTTCGTCTTGGCAACATCATGGTCTTCTTCTGCTTCTCGCTCTTCTTGTCGTATCGTTGTCGTCGTTGTCTTCTTCTTATTGCTACCATTGAAAAATGTTAGAGGAACATAATCTTCGATTGCGATTGGCTGATTGATTAGAATCCCCCTCTCTGTCTCCACTATGGTGATTAGGTTAATCAATGATCCATAACTAGCTCTCGTTATTTTAAACAAAAATCTCAAACATCTTAAAAACTCCAAAACATCATCCAACCAACCAAACGAAATTAAAATAAATAACAAAACTAAAAACCAGATCGACTAAATCGTCCGTACCTCATTCTTCCCCTTCTGAACATCGAAATCGTATCGAACACGTATTGCCTCAACCCCATCGTAGATCATGTGGAAACATTGCCAAATCATCATCATATCATCAACAATCATCATTCTTTTGGCCATCATTCTACCATTGGTTCAATCGTTGAAAGGTGGCCATCATCGACATGTAAAACATGAATTGAACGGTGCCCTGAACTATGAAATTAAATGGTTCGAACAAAAGGTTCCGTACATGAAAAGCATTTGATGATTTTGATGATATTGATGGTGAATTGTGGCTCATATTTTTTTTACTAACCAAATTGGATTTAAGGTGGATCATTTTGCCTATTCAAACAATGATAAATTTAAACAACGTTATGTAATCTCTACCGAACATTGGATCCCAAACGGTCCGATTTGGTTCTATGCCGGTAATGAAGGCGACATTATGGTGTTTGCCAACAATACCGGATTCATGTGGGAACACGCCAAACAATTCAAAGCAATGGTGGTGTTCATGGAACATCGTTATTATGGCGAATCGATGCCCTATGGAAACCGATCCATGAAAGATCTTCCTCATCTTGGATATCTGACCGTCGAGCAAGCATTGGCGGATTTTGCCGATTTCCTAGCTTGGATCCAAACCGATATGGATGGTGCCAAATCTAGCCCGGTGGTAGTGTTTGGCGGAAGCTATGGCGGAATGTTGGCCTCTTGGTTTCGAATGAAATATCCGCATCTGACTGTAGGAGCATTGGCAGCATCGGCGCCCATTTGGCAATTTCCAGGAATCTATGATTGTGAAGGATATAATCGTGTGGCCACCAAAGATTTTACCGATTATTCACCTGATTGTTCTGAATCTATTCGTAGATCTTGGAAGGTGATCAGAAAAATGGCCCAAACAGACGAAGGATTGAAAACGATCGGCCAAACATTTTCCCTATGTCGAACATTGACCAGTCAAGATTTGGAAAAATTCATTGGATGGTTGACTAATATTTGGGGCCTGTTACCGATGATAGACTATCCGAATCCGGCCGACTTTCTGGCACCACTACCAGCCTATCCGATCAAACATGTTTGCCAATATTTGACCAAACCGAATGCCGATGACCGAACATTGCTGCAAGCTATTGCCAATGGGGTGCAAGCCTACACAAACTATACTGGTAAAACTAATTGCAATGACATTCACACTGAGGATAATGATCGTTTGGGAACCAAAGCATGGGATTTTCAAAGCTGCACCGAAATGGTTCTGCCGATCTGCTCGGACGGCGTTCAAGATATGTTCGAAAGGTCTACATGGAATTTTACTGAATTTTCGAATAATTGTCGAAAAGAATTCGGCACTTGTTCCGACAAATATAAAGCATTGATATTGTTCGGCGGGGAAAAAATCAAAAGCTCATCGAACATAATCTTTAGCAATGGTATGCGCGATCCGTGGAGTGCTGGAGGTGTGCTGGAAACATTGTCCGAAACACTGATTGCCATCAAAATTCCAGGAGCTTGTCATCATGAAGATCTCCGAGAAACAGGACCCAATGATCCTCAGGTTTTGTTGGATGCTCGTCAACAAGAGCTGAAAATTATCCGAAAATGGATGGATGATCATTATCAAAGAAACAACATCATATTCAAATATTGAAACAAAATTTTTTTTAATGACCAGATTTTACATTCTAAATGATTTATTGAATATCAGAGAATTATAATTTTTTTAAAATGAAAATTAATTAATTCAATGGTTAAATTTATCATTTTTCCGATGGCTTCTTGCTCAGCTTGATGGTGCTTGTTTCCCGCTGTGGATCAGGTCGAAACTCCATCTTGACCGATCTCCGAAGCTGCTGAGCGGCGATCCGGGAGAAATGCAAATAAGTCAGGCCAACACTTCGCCAATAAGTCATTTTTACCACCAAATCAAATTTTGACCAAAATTCTAGAACAAGAACGAATCCACAACAAGAATTTGAAGAAAATTCACCACGATGCACAATGTACCACAGCACAGTTTAGAGGACGAATCGAGTTCGGACGAGAATAACAACAACATTCACAGGAACCAAGTTCATACACTGTCGAGTTGTAAAAAAAAATCGACAGATGTCGCCACTAACTTCAAAAAATTTTGAATTTTCAAATTTTTCACGTTTGAAAAATGCGCGCTAATTTTGCATTTTCGTTTTTTTTTCTTCCTTTTCGGTATGTAATATCACTGGAGTAAAACTGGTTCAAGAATTTTTTTTCTGAATTTTCTTATTAACAGGTGTTGTTCACGGGTGTGAAGCGTGTTTGTGCGTGCGGCGCAAATTTATGGCCGGTGTTTCCATTTTTTGAAGAAGACGAAGAAGAATGGATCCAGCTCTTTCGAGTGGGCTCCCATTATTATTCTAATTGGTATGGACGGAAGAACTCAATATTATAATGAATGGTGGTGGTGGGTAGTAATCACAGGTGATCACCAACAACAACAGCAATCTAATTGAACATACAAGTCGACCATAATAATAATAATAAGCAACAAACAATTCGGAAGCCACGGACGGATCACAAATTTGCATAAAATAAATAAGTTTAGCAGTAAAAGGGTTAAAAATAAAAGTAATGTCCCGGTCCCGTTCACAGATACTAGGACACTAGGATACTAATAGTACTTCCCGTTTGGTCGTCCGTAAATATAGTTACTTGAATGCTTTGGGTTTCAACCGAAAATCATCATCATCATCATCGTACTAAAACCCAGAAAGGTTTTCGTACGCTGCAGTTTTTAAAATTCAATTGGATATTAGATATAGCAACAGGTGAATATGTGTGAATCAGGTTGTGGGCATGGTAGTAACTTGTTTTTTTTAAATTCGAATTCGAATGTATTCGATTCGTTCGAACAAAATATTCTGAAAGATATTCAGCAATTGCTTGTACTTGATCAAAAATCTTCACGAGAGAGAGAGATGGCCGGGTCGAAATCTTGGATTTTGATTTTATTTCCCCATCTCATCTATTCAGTTCTCTCTTCTCTATCTTTCTGTGTGTTACCTCGAAGTTTGCAAGCCTCGAACAAAACGTGTGCGAGATGCCAACGATATTCGCCCGAAAAAAAAGTTCGGCTTCGGCTTCTTGTTGTTGAAGCCCAAGCCCAAGCATAGCATTCTTCAAAATTGCATGCAACCACATACACACAGTCTCCCGACACGAGAAGATCATTCTTGTTTTTTTCTTCTTCGTTTTCTACCTGTTGTTGTTGTTGTTGTTGTCTACAATACTTGTTCTTGTTCTTGTTTATCCAGGTATCTTCTCGTTGGTCGCGTAGTCGACCGAAAAACCGACCGACACTGGACATGGAAACGTACATTCTACTTCTTCTTCGTCTTCTTCATTTTCTTGCTTCTTAGGGGCCAGAACATGTATGTATTCCACATGCATCCATTCAAAACACATCATCCACCATCGAACCAACCAACTCTACGGCTCTACGCGTTCTCTTTTCGAAGCTTTATATTTTTGTTGTTGTTTCTTCAAGACATCAAGCATTCAACCAAAAAAAGTAGTCAATGTCCATTGGTTGTTGTTGTCGTCGCCGCCGTCGTCGTCGTGGTCTCCATCCTGGCCGCCGCCGTCGCCGAGTTGCCGTAGTTTACCTGTTTCACGTATCTGACGTTAATTTCCAAATGTCTCTCTCGCTCTCTCATTCATTTCGATTTCTTCTTCACGATACCACGATAGCATTGGCTCCTTTTTAGAAGCTCTTCGTATTCGTTTTTTTGTTGTTTGTTGTTTTTGTTGTTGTTGTTGTTGATCGTTTTTCGGGATGCTTACCTATGGCCAGGCTTCTCCTGTTTGCCATTTGATCGATTCAATGCTCGGTAACTGCTCGGTAACTTTAGGATGGAATAGAAAAAAGATGATTTTTTTCTTCAGTTTAACAAAAGATCAACTTCTACCACCACCAGTGCAAACACACACACACACACACTTACTTACAGTGCTTTGACATAAAGAAGATGTGATGATGGTGATGAAGACAACAATATTACGAGATCATCGCCTTTGATGAATATAAAATCATACACGTTGGCAGCTTTCCTGGAACGAAACGGAACAAAACAGAACAACAAGTGAAACCATCGGTCATTTTTATGATTCGAATTTGAATTCGAATTTTAAAAAAATACATTTTATGTGAACGGACGAAAATCGAACGAAAATCATCATCACAGGATCAACAAGTGTTGTGTATGCGTGTGATGTTCCAAATGTATCATTCTGCTACCAACTGAGCCAATCAAAAGCGGCCGGTGTGCTGTGGTGAAGTTGTGAAGTTGTGTTTGTGGGTGTGTTCTATTCAAATCAATCAGCACAACATCAATCAACCACATCACATCCGGGAATAGTTCCCAAAACATCAGCCCCAAGAAAATTTCAGGTAAGTTGTCGGCAGCTTGTTGCCTGTTTTAACCCTCACATGCACACCACATATACACGACCATTGAGGCCTTCTAATTGTATCCTTAACCCTTGATGGCCTGCACATTAAGGTATTAAGGCCGAAGTTTTTTGTTACAAATATGATAATTTGTAACCAAATAGTTTTTGATCTAATTATGGTTATTACCAAAATACTCTTTGTGTATATAATTTAGCAATAGTAATATCATCCATCCATCCATCTGATTATTATTAATTCTTTGATCACCGGTTGGTTGGTTGGTCGGTCGGTCGGTCGGGTAATTTGATTCTCCCTCCACCTTCTAGATCAAAATTCATAAACACCATATGAAGGGAACTTAAAAACAGAAACAGGTCTATCATTATCATATAAGAACAAAATAGCTTCTGGGGTTAAGATGTTTTCAAAAAAAAAGATGTTTCAACTTTGGGCAAAACAAAAAATTTTTTCGTTCGAAAAAAAAATTGAAAGATTGAAAGATACCAATGATGGTGGTTGTTGAAGATGGCTGGCCTCGCGACCGACCGACCAGGATTGTTACCAGTTCACCACCATTATCATCATCATCATCATCATCCTAGTTTTCGCGCGAGCCTCGCCATCTTCCACACCACCAACAACAACACCAACAGATTGGTGATGGGCGATTTTGTTTTTTTTTTGAATTCGAATTCGAATTCGAATTTCAATTGAATTTTCACTTCCTACTCCTCCAAGTTGCAGATCTCAGATCGCTGTCAAACAAACAAACAAACTTATTTGGTTTCAAATATTCCAAAATTGGATCTTTTGTCTTCTTGTTCTTGTTGTTACAATCGTCGAGCGTTTGATTGGCCCGTTTTCCCATTCACATTCGCTTGGAGTGTCCACGATCGATCGATGGACCAATCGGGCGTAATTCTCTTTTTTCGCCAAGAAATTGGCGATTGGCGCGATCTGATTGTTGTTGGCGTTTTTCAATTTTCAGATTTTGGAATGTATTTTTAGATATGTCTACCAACACCACCACCACCACCATCATCATCATGATCACCATCACAACAATCTTCAAATCGAATCTCAAATGTTGTCTACGTTCCAATTTAACCATTGCATTTACCACGAATAATCTTTGCATGAACCGGACCAATCCATGCCAATCTGCCCGGGACAATCTTCATATATTTTTCGTATTTGCTTTTATTATCTTCAACAACATCTTCAAGCACCATCAAGCGTCTTGAATCGTCTACAAAAATCAAAAGTCCGCTTCGTCCTCGGCGCATTTTTGATACACACAATCAAGCTGTGTGTGTTTATTGTTCCCAAAAAATTGAATTTTGATTTCAACGGCTCGTTCGCTCGCTTGCTCGCTCGATCGAGAGAATCAATTTCATGCTAATAATGGTGGTCCCCCCGCCCGCGTTTTGCAGCATCATCATAATTCATCGTGTAACCACCATCATGTGACCTTAGTGTATGTTCCACCAACATGACCGGCCAACGGGACAACACCTGTGTATATTGGCTCACCTGTATGGTGGTGTTGTTAGGTGCAACAGCACCATGCATGGTCTTGAAGATAAGTTCTCAAGCTCTACCATTCCAATCTGAAGCCGAAGCCGATTTAGCCGAAGCTGGCCACTGCCCATTCTAAATCATCATCTTCGAGCACCAGCGAGCAAGCAAGCGAGCAAGCCTATGATGGCAAAATGGCCAAATTGACGCCACGGCAGAAGACGACGAAGACTACGACGACCACCAGCACCACCATGACCATCGTTTGCCATCAAGTGTAGTATTACCATTATCTCATTGCCTCGACCATCATCGCCGCCGCCGCATCAGCAATCCGGGAGATTTTTTTATGATGATGATGATTTCCAACTCTATCTCTCTCTCTCTCCTTTTCCCCCCTTAAACATCAGTTTATCAAGTTTTTTTCTTGGTCGTCTTCTTGCTTGTTTCTTGGACTTGTTGTCTCCAAGTTCTGCACTTCTTCACCTGTTGTTGTTGGCATTCTATTCTATTTTGTTTGTTTCGTTTGTTTGTTTGCCGTGAAAGGATGATGTATGTCTGATGCCTATGTAAATGCATTGTCTGCAAGCTTGTCGTTGTTGTCGTTGTTGTTCTAGGTTAACTATTTTACTCTCTTCTAGATTACCCGACGTGAAAAATGTTGTTTCGGTTTCTTGTTTCTCGGATTGTTCATTTTGGCAAAAACGGAAGGATGCAAACAAAACAAATAAAGAATTTAGCCCCCCTTCCACCATAAAGCGGGCTTTCCATGAAAGACATGATGATTTATGATGAACATCTTGATAATCTTAAAAATAATTTTCAGGAAGATGGAACAATGCACATAACCCTTTTGGACCAATGAGCCCCACCGAATCCGCAAGCGTTGTATGGTTGTGTATCCGACTGATTGATCAATTAATTGATTGGTTCATTGGTTGTACTGATTCATAAGTACGCTTCCGTTGCGTCTAAAAATCGATTAACCAATCAATTGATTTGATGAATTTGTCTAATTGCTACAAAAAAATAATAATCATAACAACAAAGCTTGGATGAGCTTATAATGAATATCTTGATAATCTTAAAAATAATCTTAGAAGATGGAACAATGCACATAACCCTTTTGGACCCACGAACCCCACCGAATCCGCAAGCGTTGTATGGTTGTTTATCCGACTGATTGATCAATTTATTGATTGTTCCATTGATTGTATTCATTTATAAGTACGCTTCCGTTGCGTCTAAAAATCGATGAAACAATCAATTGATTTGATGAATTTGTCTAATTGCTACAAAAAAAAATAATAATCATAACAACAAAGCTTGGATGGTGAGGGTTAGATTCTTCGACAAATTGCTTCCAACCGATTGCGCCCAATTTCCCTCTCCCCGGACAGCAGCAAGCATTCGTGATTATGATTCGATGATGATGGGCGCCAAGCATCAAGATTGAATTCTGATTGTTGTTGTTCTTGCTCAAAAGGTGCACTCTTGTCGTTGACAAGTTATTACCGGATGACAGCTAGAACAGAAAAAAAAATTATCCTCGAATTTTGCTTGTCCGAATTTTGTTTGTTTGAATTGGTCATCTCCGTCTCGCCTTGGTTGATCTTCTGGTAGAGCAGAGGTGAGCAACCGCGCGGCTTCGTACGGCCCACTAAGCGCATTTCAGCTAAGCTAAACAGTGGACGAAGCTATATTCCCCACCCTCTCTGTGTCTGATTGGTCCAGTGATGATGATTTGACCCGATGACGAGACACACTCAAACACTATAAACCATTGGAAAGCGTACAGCATTAACCAGTACAAGTCTGTGCATGTTTACGCCTACAACAACCGTTCGCCTCTCTGATTGGTTCATTGTAATGATTTGACCTGATGACGAGACAGACTCAAACACTACAAAACCGTTGGAAAGCGTACAGCTTTAACCAGTACAAGTCTGTGCATCATTGACGCCTATAACACAACCGTTCTCCCCTTTAATTGGTTCATTGTGGGGATTTGACCTGATGACCAGACACACTGTAAGCAGGAAAAGAGGCGGTATTTATGTTCTTTTGCTGTTCAGAGATGTCGTGTCGCAGGTCTCCATTCTCACCGAACACTTCATGCATGCGGCCCGCCAAAAAATTTCAAAAAATTTAAATTGACCCGCTCATTTAAAAAAGGTTGCTCACCCCTGCTCTCTCGAGGGAGATTTTTGCAAAGATTCTAAACACAAAAATCCCCTGATAACCGGCTTTCAGGGGGTTAAAACAAAAGCAGAAACAGAAAAATAACCCTTGTGACCATCCAACCAAGGCTCCTTTTTTTATCCTCTTTTGGCATTGCTCTTTCACCTTTATTATTATCATTATTATTAATATTATTAATAGTAGCTAATTTACTATGATTTTCCCTAAATTCTTCTTCTTCTTCTTCTTCTTTTCCTAACTTACTACCGTGAGGTTATTCGGGGTTAACATTTTTTTGCTTCCACCACCACCGTTTTACCATTATCCTTCACGCTGGACAGATATTAATTGGCGCCGATTTGTCTTAAGTTTTTTTTGGAGGATAAACAGTGACCAAAAAGTACAACAACAAGAAGACGAAGAACAAAAATCTAAGCTCATAATAATAATAATAATAATAATAATAATAATATGCTTCAGATATAAATTCGTGCAATTTGCAAAATCCAAAAAATCCCAAGAAGCGCCTTTAATCCGCGCTCATTTTTTTTGAAAAATCCGCTGCAACAAGTTAATTTTTGAAACAAGAAAAAAATTCCGAAAACATGTGGCGGCATCTATTGGCCTTATTTTGAAACACAATCGAATTCTGTAAACCGATTATCGATTGTCGATAATCGATCAAACAATCAACAACGCCCATCGATTCGGCTCAATGTTGTAACTGTTCAATAATTAATTAATATAATTGCAACGTATGAACTTGGCAAATTCAAATTATGGATTCAATTTCAATAAATTCAATAATCAACTATCATCAAATTGATGATTCGAATCGAATCGAATTTTTTGCGATGATTATCGTGCTCAATTAATTTCGAATCGAATCGAATCGATTAAAATCCTGAAATCCAGGAGCCACGATCGTTGATTGGTTGGCTGGCCGGATTGATTGAAAATTGAAATTTTTACCATCATGGATCATCGACCATGGTTGAAGGATTAATCAAGAAAAATTGAAGGCTTTGAAGGTGATAATTCCAGATGATTATTATCCTTCGCCTACCAAAAATAACCAACCATTTACCTGGTTGGTTCACCTGGTCCGGTTTATGACCGATATCCACCATTAACTAGTAAAAGGTGCACCGTCGTCCTCGTAGTAGTTAAATTGAATTACAGATTTAACAACAACATTAAAATTAACCCGTTGGACCAACGAACAAAGCACATTCGGGGCACTTTTTGGTGCCGGTCAATCTTAAATTCTACTTCTTCTTTTTTTTTACTTGTGTCCATTTCGAGACACACAATCCTTTGTTGTCTTGCCATTGTCTGTCCCGTTAATTGCCGGTGGCCGTACAACGCGCATACAATTGTTGAAAAAAGAAGAAGAAGAACAACAACAACAACAACAAAAGTGGTGCTGTTGGTGGTGGTGTTTTCAAGATTTCCTTCATTGTGTTGTGTTCATTGTGTTCAACGTTTTTACCGGTCAATTTTCGACTGTCTGTGTGTTTGGCATCGTGGTATAATATCGTGGCTTCCTTGAATTCCAAAGCAAGAAGCAACGGACGACCACCACCATCACCACCAAACACACGGTTAATGGACTTGGGGATATGGATATTGGAGATCAATAGATCGATCGATCGATACGATTGGTCGATATGTGTCGGTCGATCATGACAATCGAGATATTAACCCCATAAATCAAAAAATGGACAAAAAGGAACAAGAAGAACAAGAAGAAACAGAAAACAGAAAACAAAAAACAAAAAACAAAAAAACTTCGTGATACACAACCAACACCACCACCACCACCAACTGAAGACGAGGCAGAAAAAAAATCTTCTTTGTTCTCTCCGATGATAATAATGATGATGATAATGAATTTTTTATGAATAAAATAAAAAGAAGATTTTCCAGGAAATATTATTAATTATTATTCAGTTCGAAAGTTCTTAAGTTTGTCGGTATTCGTGGTTCGACACAAGAACAATGTCGTCCAGCAACCTGTTGCGCTCATAAGCCACTGATTCGGCTATTTCGACCATATCGACTATTTCGACTGTGGTGGTAGCTATTTTGTAATGAAAGCGATGATGATAGTTATAATCGATAGTATCGAATATAAATTTATGAATCGTTTTCGTACGTCATCTTTGGACGGCACCGCCAGCTATTGACGACATCCGAAAAAAGGGCAGTTATAAATGGTTTTGTCAAATTGCAGGGATGAGCAAACAGCAGCCGACGACTGTGTGCGCTTCGTCTAACATTTTTTGGTGCGGCCCACCAAGCGCATTTCAGCTTAACTAAACAAGAGACGAAGCTGTATTCCCCACCCTCTCTGTGTCTGATTGGTCCAGTGATGATGATTTGACCAGATGACGAGACACACTTGAACACTATAAACCGTTGGAAAGCGTACAGCTTTGACCAGTACAAGTCTGTGCATGTTTGACGCCTATAACAACCGTTCGTCTCTCTGATTTGTTCATTGTGGTGATTTGACCTGATGACGAGACACACTATAAGCAAGAGAAGAAGGCGTATTTCTGTTCTTCTGTGTGTTTCTGTATTCGAATTTTTTTCGCTTCCAAACAATCGATTAATCGAACAATCGCGATTGTTCGACCATCGCGAATCGAATTCGAACGGGACGAAAAAATTCGAAAAATTCCCGCTTCACCATCAAATTGATTCGATGATTGTTCGTTGGTTGTTTGGTTTTCGGTTGAATCCAGCCAGAAAAAATGACAACCACACCAAACGATCATCATTAAATAATATCTTTAGACGAGCATTTTCGATGCTTTTAGTAGAAGAATAATAATAATCATCATCAACAACAAGTTTCAATTAATCAATGATGTTTTTTTTTTCGTTGATGGTATTCCATCATTAGACGAAACGAAATATCATACTTACTATTTACCTACCAGTGTTTTACCTCGATCGATGTTGGCAGACATCAGCCAAATCTCTTAATAATATTTTTGTCTTCGAAAAGTCATTATTAATCAAATATGATTGAATAAATGAATGAATGAATGAATAAATGACATTGAAGGAAAAAGGTTTGATTTGTGTTTTTTCTTGGTTTTGGTTTCGGTCGAAACATCAACAACAACAACATCTTCCTTAAAGTTAAATATAAAATATTTCGAAAGAGATGATTATTGTTGTTGTTGTTTCTTGTCTCTTGCAACCTATGTTGATCGGCTGCCCTTCCTTGTGGTTATTTTCAATTTTGGTTTTTTCTTGCCAATAATATTTGCGTTATTTGATTTTGACGATAGACCACCACCACCACCGCCAACATCATCATCGCATACGTGCGTGTGTGAGTGTGTACCCGGTAAGCCGGGTGATTTACACAATACACGATGCAACCTGTGTTTGTAACGGATTGACGCCACAAAGGTATAATGTTTTGGGCATCGGGCGCGTCTTAAATCAGCCAGCCACCACCACCAAAAAAAAATGTCCACCATTTTTGTGTTTTATATTAAAAACAATAAACTACCGTTTATCTACTACTAGGTGGATAGGTAAAACAACAACACACACGCGTTGCCTATTATCATAAAAGGTGGGGATGGTGATGTTTAACTTAATGTTGTTGAAACAAAAACATTCTCAAAAATACATTTTGGGGATGAGATGCTACTAAGTGATGATGCTGCTATGGCATTTGAAAAGGTGATGCATTTGGTGTATGTTTAAGACACAGGTGAGCTAGAGCTAGAGAGAGAGAGACATCGAGACACCGACCGAGAGAGAGCTAGAACGCGGTGCCGATTTGAAGCTTCTGCTGCTGTTGCTGTTCCTTCCTTCCTTCCATTCCATTCATCATGAACCTCATGAATGAAGACTTGATACTTTTTGTTGGCTTCTCATAATTTGAGCTGCTTTGAAAGCTTCGATTCCGAAAAATCGAATAAAAACAACAACAACAAAAAATAGAACTAAACTAACTTAACTTCAAAAAAGCGAAGATAGAAGCCGATTCACAAGAATGTGAATGTGAAAAGCCATCATCATAGTGGTCGTCGTCATTGCTCTCATTGATCGGTCGTTTGGTCGGTCGGTCATTTCCATTTTCCTGGAAAAACAACAACAACAACGACAAAAATTACCGCAACAACAAGAGCTCTTGATGTGATTTAAAGATTTGTTGCCTTGAATTTCGTCTTCTCTCTTCTTCTTCTTCTTCTTCTTCTTCATCTTGAATATGTCCCTATTCCTAACATGTTCATTCTTGGCCTTTGGTGTGCGGTGCTTTGACATTACCGAACCACAACGATCAATTTATGTAGCAAAGTGAAGCAGTGTAGCGGATCGAATGGAATGTTACCTGAATTGTATCGAACCAATTCTGACTTTTTTGAATGTAGCCATTTGTTGGTGTGTATGTGCATGTAAGCCGGCTACAACAACATCATGGATCACCAACAACAATCATCATCATCATCATCAGTGCCATCCGACCGATCAGGGACAACCACAGATCCTGATCGTGAGGATCCTGAATCACACCCTACTGATGCTACAGCATCATCATCTGAATTTATCATGAAGCCATCATCGTTTGTTGGATGGATGTCCATTTGGTGGTGGTCCATCCAAATATTTTGTTTATCAATTTGGTCAATGATGAAATATTGGTTTGGGCAATTTCCTAAACAATTGTTGCTTTCATTCATTTTGGCCATATTTCACGTATTTCAGGTTTGCAAATTGTTGTAGCTTTTTTTTGTTGCCCAAACTTGTGATACTCCTTGTGTACCGAACGTGACCAAAGGATTATAGTTTGTGGTTGTGGTGGCCAACGTGATTCTTTTTGTCGATGTTTCAATTCATTCTCCCACCATCACCACAATGATGATGATGATTGCATCCATCAGCAATCAATGCGGTGATCCACACCGATTATTAGAGTACTACGAGATTGTGGGAACGGATCATGTTTTCGATCATTTTGCTACACACACAGCTAGTCTAGCAGATAAAGTTCGCTTCATTTGTGCCACACCAATTGCTACATTTGTAGCAATTTGTATCCATAGCAACAATCTATGGTGATAGTAGCATCCTTTTCCGGTTCGGAAAGCATACGTCATTTGTGTTTGGTTCTCGATTTTTTAATTTTATTTTATTAATTCAAATTTTAAGCTTTAACGCCCATCTATCTCTCTTTGCTATCTCTGAGGGTTTTTGATTATTAGGAAATGTCACACAAACAGAGCCACAGGTTGTCCAACAGATTGTCATTTCTTGGAACCATTAGGCTAGGTTAGATTAGACTAGGTTAGCTTAGCTTGAAATAGCATCTTGCATCTTCTTTGTGGGCAAGGTTGGCCTGTTGTAACATTGACCGAACTTGATCTAGGATAGTGTCTATGTTTGTTACAATGAAACGAAAACTAAATTATTAGGTCAATGGAATGTGCTTGTTGTGCGCTCCAATGTTGTGCTGCTGCTGATTTGTCGTAGTTTCAATCATCATCATTATTATTATTCGTTCCATTCCGAGCTTAAGAACACACACACACATCAAACCATAAATGGTGCCCGAGAAGTATGCAAGCAAGACACCAAAAAAAGGTTATATAATCACGGTGTCTCTTGTTGTTGTTCTGTAAAACGTCAACAGCTTACATAATTGTGGGGGAGAGAGAGGGAGAGAGAAAAATTATGTTCCATAAATTTATTTGGAACTGCAAGATGATTGCATAATTATCATCATCCGAAAAAAAATAAAAAGAAATGTTCACCGCTCTATTTATGGTGTTCGTTCATAGGTATCCCGTGTGTATCAGGTGTGTAAGCCGGTGTCTGGCTGGCTAGCGATTTGATTTGATAAATTTGAATTTCGCGCGCTTGTTCGCTCGTTCACAACCAATGGTTGGCTGTTGGCGTGGTGTGTGTGTGTGTTTAGGGAAACCTTTTTACGAATTATATAACCTGGATCCACAGCGAGCAACAAGTGCACGCACACTCGCACTGATACACATGCTGACGATCTTCCTTTTTTGAGAGGAAGTTTTCCAGACGACGACGACGTCGACCACGACGGACGTCGATGATGATGATGATGAATCCTGGCGTCTCTCTCTGTCTCTGTGGCTCTCTCTCTATCTCTTTTGAGATTTCCAGAAAATATTCTCTCTATTTTTTTCCATACTTTCTCTTTCGGCAATTCGGCCAATGATTCAATCTCCACAAAATCTCTTTTGAATTTGGCTTGATATGGACACATAGTGTGTATGTATCTGCGTGTGTGTGTGGATTCACCTATCCAAACAATGATTCACATCATTTTTTGATTCTCCGAATGCTTCCCATAACGGAATCCGTAACCCAGAAAAATCACTCGTACCATGCATTATCATCAAATCCATAAAATACAATAATAATATTTGCAATAATCCAAATCCGAAAAAATAGTATGTACGTGATATTATTGCGATATCGTAATCGTAACAAAAATATCGACCAACAACTTTGAAACCAACCAGCCAGCCAATCATCATCTATCTCTGTATCTTCATCTCTCCATCTCTTGATATCGATAAACCGTTATCTCATTTCTGGATAACATTTTGGATTCTTCAAGTGAAGCCGGGGGGAGGGGCAAGGGATCAACTTGAGCAATCATTTCATCATCATCAATCACACACACTGACTGACACACTGATCCAATGTTTGATTATTATTCTTTTCCGATTCGCTAGATGTTGCCGTTGATGCCGTTGATGGTAACGGTGGCTGGCTGGTTGGTTGATGGGCTGGTTGATTAGTTAACCAACTAACTAACTGATGTGTGTGTGTGTGTGTTGTTTCGATGACGATTATTATTATTATATTTCATATATTTTCATATATTTTCATATTTTGATTTTTTGATGATAATTCTCTCTGTCTGCCTTTCTCTTTCGTTCGTTTTTTTTTTGTTTGGAAAAAAAAGAGAGAGAGCCGTATATTTTGATTTTGAATCACAGCTAGCTAGTCAGACAGACAGAAAGACATTATAAATCGTGTGTGTGTGT
Organism: Amerodectes protonotaria; assembly: GCA_025882695.1. NCBI lineage: Eukaryota > Metazoa > Arthropoda > Arachnida > Sarcoptiformes > Proctophyllodidae > Amerodectes > Amerodectes protonotaria. Next base: position 19,114 of record JAOZJS010000422.1, on the reverse strand, counting down.
GTGTATGGTGCGTTTTGCGATCCTCATCTATATTCCAACAACGGCAGCTGTCTTGAAACACAACCAAAGAAAGTTGTGTGGAATGATAATCGTGTGTTGTACATGTTCATCGAATTCAAAGATTGATTATTATTATAAATATTAAAAAAAATTCGAATTCCAACGATTCGAATTATTTCGAATTGATCGACATCATCAGTCAACAGCAACGACAACAGTTTTACATCTTGGCGCCAGAGATGCAATTTTTCGGTGTGGAAAACTTCAGCAAGAATCGCGTCGCGTTTTGTTGAAGCAAATTTTTCCATTCTATAAATAGCGTACCATTTTTTGTTTCGTATCGTTTCGTTTCGACTCTCAACTAACGATTCCATTCTCTCTCTGTTTTGGCCACAAGTTAACACTAATCCAAGTATTTATATACACAAAAAAGTATATTTCAATCTTCTTCTTCTTCCATTTTTTTCCTGGACTTTTCCTTCCCCTGGCTGCCTGGTTTGTTTGATTCACTCCATTTGGCCATCAAACTGTAAAGATTGGAAAAGATCTTTGGCTTCTTCTAACCATAACCATTTTTTTCTTTCCACATTTGATTTGCTTCTTGTCTCTGTGTGTCTGTTGTTGCTTGTTATTATCATTACTATTATGGTTATGTGGTTGTAGTTGGTGGCATCATTTTTCTTTTTCTGAGTTCAGTCAGTACATTTGCCAGATTCAACCAGAACCGAGATTCTGGTTCCTTAAATCTGTTCATACTTTCTTCATATGAATCTTCACTGAATTATTAAGGAAGTAACAGAATAGTAACGGATTCCCGTAGACGAAGCCGCTGCCTTAGAAGAGAGAGAGAGCTGCCAAGTTTTATCCCACTTCAACCATATACAGCAGAATATTCTTGTTGTTGTTGTTGTTGTTGTTGGAAGTCCCTATTTTTATACATCTGCCAGTGGATTGAGAGGATTGATAATTCGGTTGGTGCCCGGTTGTTCACCCGTGCGCATCAACAATTCGTCAAAATTCGAGAAAAAAAAGATCAAAAAACAAAAACAAACACAGACTGTGTGAGTAAGAGACAAAATTTATATCGTTCAGTCCTTTGTGTTGTTGTTCATGTTCATACACAAGTTTCCTGTTGGTGGCCAACCAACTCCTCAAATCTTCATTATTATGATTATGAAGCCGACTACTGACTGTTTTAATCTCCACACTATTCCGTTGTTCAGTAAGGCAAAGTAGTGTGTGTTGAATTCAGAATTGATCATCGTTTTGTCTTTCATATAATCCGCTTTCTCTTGTGTGTGTTTGTTTTTTAAAAATTTTTTTTGTAATTTATATTTGAACCATTTTGTTTTGTTTCTTATTACATTACATTACAATAACAATACCGATCACTATAATAATAAGAAGAAAAAGAAGAAAAATTATAATAATCAACAAGTTATGGATCATTCAAAATCAACAAACACTTCAAATAATAATAAGAATACTGTAAGTGATGATGATGATCATAATAATCAAACTGTCCAATGTTCCAGACACAAAATTGATGGAATGGATACGGATGAACAAACAAATTGTAATCAAATGTTAGTTGCTTTTGAAATGGCTAATTGTAATTTGCAAGCGAATAATAATGATAATAATTATTATGATATGTTGATGCTTCAAAGCTTCAAGCATGTGGCCGAAAGACCGCACGATGATGATGATAATGGAAATGAAATTTTGGATGATGATGATGAACATCACAATGACGACGACAACAGTTCAATGACAATGTCCTCGGTGGAACAAGAACAATTAGATCACCACGATGATAATGAAGATAATGGTGATGAAAATGATGAAAATGATGATGATCAAAAAATGATGAGAAAACATGTGGAAACATTTATCGATCAAATCATAAACGAATCAATATGCAGAGTTATTAACCAACGACAACAATCGGATGGTTCGGATTCCAATCATGATTTGCATAGCAATGAAATTCATCAAAATATTGATGTGGATGATATTGATGGTAGTGGTGGTGGTGAAGACCAAGAAGAATTTGATGATTACAACAATCAGTCTTCATCGGAAATTGATCTGGATGATGATGATGAGGACGAGGTTGTTGTTGATGATGATGATGATGATGAAATGATTAGTGTAAGTATATATTCGGTTACATTATATGATTGTTCTTTGTTTACAATTTCATACGTTGTGTATGAGGGGGTATGGCACAGCGTCATATTTCCGTCTCTGTTTAGTGTCTCACTTCCATTATCTTCAGCCACAATATTATTTTTTTTCCCGCCGCTTTGCTGCTTTTGTCTGTCATTGATCCTTGATGGATGAAAATGCCCATATTTACCACATTGATTATTCACATTCACATTCTTCTAAATTGCTTAGACATATGTTTTTTATCCACCACCACCAAAACATCAACACACACCCGGTCTATTCACCACACAGATCAATCGCAGACGCTTGAACTTTCTAATGCAATTTTTTTTTCGTTTTCTGTTCTGGTTGGTGTTCTGTTCTTGGCACCGAAATTTCATTTTTCGGTTTTCGGAAATCCATGTAGGCAACCAACAGCAGCAGTAACAGCCGAAAGAATAATCGTAAAAGAAATAATCGAAACAAACGTCCATCTCAACCACAATCACAATCATCATCGACAAAAACAACAACAAATTTGACAGCAAGCAAGCAGTTATCAACCACGCCATCTTCGAAGACAGCCATTACAACAACATCCAAATCTTCAGTTTCGACGAATTCGACCAATTGTAGTGTTAAATCATCGAAATCATCCAAACCAGAATCGTCTTCGGCTGCTGTAGTGGAACCTAAATCAACCGGCAACAACAATTCGGTGAGTATTCTTGGTGTTTTCTTGTTTCGAAACAATCATTTTGTGTGGTTGCATCAAAACGAATCACCACCACCACCATCATTTGTTGATATGATCATCATCAAATGTTTTTAATTGCAAGCAAATAGCAGCATCAACCGCAGCATAAGAATCTCGTTTTCGAGTGTTTCTTCTGTCAGAAATCTGGTTACGGTTCTAAAATTAACCACCACTAACCAAAAAAAAAAAATCAGTAATACTACAGTTTGAGCTGAAATTTTGAAAATTTAGGTAAATTGAAATCCGTTAAAATCCGTTACCAGAATCCTGAAGGAGATATTAATCAATGTGTATAGCAGGCAAGCTGGTTGCTGCTGTTTTACGGTTACCCGCTTCAAGCGTAATTCTTCTGACTTGACTTGATCTTAAATCTTTTTTTCCCAGAAAAAAATTTATAAAGAATACATTACGTAAATCAAGAAGTAGAATTGAAAAGTAGAAGCAAATTTAAGCGTTAACCTAGAGAATTTCATTTACACGCAAAGATGTTCATGTTTTTGGCAATTATAATTGATGCCGCAAAGACGTATACATTTTCTTCTGATTTGCTATGCTGTGTCGGAGAGTTGTCTTAATCTATTCAGCTTTTCCAATCGAATGTGATTATTTTCCGCTAATTTTCTTGTATTTTTCCTTAAATCAGAATCAAAATTCACCAAGCAATAGCAGCAGTAACAACATTGAAGAATCACCATCAAAATCATCATCAAACAAAATGAACGGAATCAAGAGCTACGGTTCGGTAAGTTTTACCGTTTTGAAATTTTGATATCTCTGATTTTAGATTATAATTTTCAGAGCCATTTGAATGGTGTGAATGAATCGAATCTATGCAAAATATGCACCAAAAATGTTTACCATATGGAACAGATTAAAGCGGTGAAGGCAACGTTTCATAAATCGTGTTTCCGTTGTGTTGAATGCAATAAACAATTGAAGTAAGTTCATTGTCAGTGTTTTTGTTTTGATGATAATTTTTAATGATGATTTACCTTTGCTATTATTTTTTTCTCGGTACTTGGTTAGTGTGGATTCCTATTCATCAAACGAGGGTTTGATTTATTGTAAGCCGCATTTCAAACAATTATCTCAGCCAAAACCAAATTTCGATAATAACAATCATCCACAAAGCGTACGATCCAACAATGGTTTGGAAGATTCAACAATCACAACAAGTACATCTTCACCAACATTGTCCAACAACAGCAATAATCGTAAAGAATGTGAGTAATTATTATTTTTTTGTTTTGTTTTGTTTCGTTCGAATTATTTTATGATGATGATGATCATTATTATCATCGTCGTCGTCGTCGGCAAGAGTTAACGGCTGTTTAATTGAGGGAGTGGGGGGCAATGCTTGAATTATTGTTATTTTATAATCCATTTTGGTGAGCTGGTTTGGTTTGGTTTGATGAAGAGACACATAAAAACAATGTGTCAACCACCACCACCATCATGACACCTTAGGATATGTTTAGAGAACTTAGATTTAGGGGGGAACAATTATTATTGGATACAATAACAATGATAATAACAATGAAAAACTCCCAAAAAGCAAACTAGATTTGTGCATGTGCGAAATGTAATGTTATGTAATGTGATGTGATGTGATGATCATTGACCATAGTGGAAGTTATATTTTTAGGGCAGATCATGTAATCATAGTGATCATGATCACTTTGCTTGGCAAGCAAGCAAGCAAACGCGATTCCCAGGAATATGTTGATTATTATTATCCGTTACTAATACACGGTATTCGTTTGTTTCACACGCACCGCGTAAAAGCCAACGCGATATACACACTGGGGATCACCCTTGTGTGTGTATTATTATTATAGCTAGGATATAGTGGAATACAGTGAACTCCAATACAAAAAAACATTTACACCTTTCGGCCAGAGAGAGAGAGATAATCTTCACGATTCCTGATGCATTGTATTGTGTAATACCCGAGTGAAACTTGCGTGAAATAACCGAATGATGAAAAAGAAGAAGAAACATACACACACGCAAAACAAAGCACATAGACACTTTGTGTCTTTTCATCATCATTCAATCTCTCACCGTTCTTTCACCCTAACGCGCCGCGCGCTACAATTGAATGAACATCAATACATTCACTACACACGAACGCGGCGCCGGGCAAGCAAGCAACAAGTAACAATGAAAAAAAAGAAATAACCGTATCGTGTTATCCAAGAGGATCTGGTATCCTTCTTGAGAGCGAGAGAGCAGCGATTATTCAATTCAGTCGCGACACGAAAAAATCCAAATCAAAATGGCCCGAACATTTTTCTCGTTGTTGTTCTGGGTTGTTGAGTTTTTATTCGATTTTGTTTTGTTGTTTTTGGTGTTTGCCGCCGATAATTGTTGTTCGGGTCCCGCGAAAACCCCCGGGTACCCGCGAGCACAACGCGCACACTCATTCCCCAATGACGGTCGACGACGGTCGTCGTCGTTAGCTAATGAGACGATGATGGTCCACTCATTATCATCAACCAGTAGTGGGCTTCGTTTTGCCCAAATTTGAATATATTTGTGCCCCTTAAAAGTGTGCACCAAAGTGTTTAGGTTAGCCTATTTTTTTGTTCACCTGTTACCTGCCTGCCGTGTTTACCTGTTCGGCTAACTCAATAATAATAATAATGATTATTATTGTTATGCAATCATTATTATGCAATAATAATAATGAATTTTAATTGTTCCCCTGTGGAAGTGGGGGACCCAAGCCAGACAGAAATAACAAGAGAGAGAGAGAGAGAGAGAGGGAGGTGGAAGCGAGCAAGCTAGCTAGCCAAGATACCTGTGTGTGACACGCAAGCACACGCACCTGAGGAGATCCAATGTTGTTGGAATGCACAATGGCACAATGCACACCTGTATTGATCGTTTTTTTTTTGATCAAAGATTGTCAAAGAAGATTGTGGTGGTGCGAAGAGAGACATGGCCAACAACAACAGTTGTTTGATGATGACAGCAGCAGCCGGCTAAGAGAGCCGGTATGCATGTCTGGTGGTGGTGGTTGGTTGGTCGGTTTCAAGGGGTTTTTCGATTCGAAACAACACGACCAACAACCAAATCAAACCAATATGAATGAAGACTCTAAATATATTTAGCCAGCCATCCAACAGACTAAATATCCAACTTATTGCATAACCAAGCGGCGAGCCGTTCTCCGTCTCTCTTCTTGGTCTTCCCCTCTCTAGCTTGCTACTTGCTACCACCTGAAAAAGCAAGCAAGCAAGCTCGCAAGTGCAGAAATCGACCGGGGAACAAAACCAGATTTGTTTCTTTTTTCTCGTCGTCGTCTTCGTCTTCTTATTATTACACTTGGTTGATTATGTAACATACCTATTACCTATACACACACACACATACACTATAACCACTTCTAAGGGGGGGAGAGCCTTTCAGTGTACTGGTCGATTGGTCTGCTTGTAGTGTGTGAGTGTACGAACGACAGAGCGAGAGAGGGCACAAGATAGAGCAAGAGAGTCCAGTCTACTTCTTGTTGTTGTTGTTTAGAGACACTACGCGACCCGAACATGGTGGTACTTTTTTGGCTGGCTGGAAAGTTGAAACTCCAATATAGATTTTAAGTGTGTGTACGAGTGTGCATATGTGTCGTCGTCGTTGTCGGTGTTTCGGTCGACGTTGCCGCATTGTTGGAAAACATTTGTGTGTGTGTGTGTGTGGATAACAAACAAGCATTTCAACTACGAGTGAGTGAGTATGTGTGTGGTTTGCTTTTCCCACAATTTTTTCCCCACACACGTTTCACTTTGTATGTGTGTGTTTGCCCCGTGCATTCTGGTACCAGTACCACCAGTGTGTGTCGTACCTAGTTCTTGTTGTCGTCTTCGTCGTCTTCTGTTTTGACATTGTTTCGTCGTGGTGCCTTTGGTTCGACCAAAGTTTGACCTATCAAAGTGTTTTTTTCGACAATAATAATTGAATCTTGTATCTTGTATTGTTCTGTGTGTGTATCTGAAACAACGAAAATCTAAATCTAAAAAAACAACAACAACAACAAAGGTGACGGTGGTGATGAAGAATCAGAAGTTTGCAATCCGAAAAATAGCAACAACGACGACGAATTAGTTGGATCCAACGAAGACGAAGAAGCTGGTAGAAATCGAAGCGATTCTTTGACCCAACAACAACAACAACCAAAACGTAAATATGAATTGATCATTTGTGAGAATCAGCCTCAAGAATTGCCTCCAGATGTGGTTCGATGTGAGTACACACTAACTATACCATTGTTACCATGAATGGCTTGCTGATGATGATGATTCATTAGCTGTGTGATTCATCAACGCTCATTTTCATCCGAAGATGCTAATAATGACTTTTGATGCTTTTTGCTTTCGGCTTTGTTAACCATATTTTCCCATGGTGATGATGATCATGGTGGCTAATGTTACACAAATGAGCTTTTATGTCCATCCTACATATATCAATTGTGTAATGAAACAAAACAAAACGCTTACAACGAAAAAAAAAGGATAACGCCCGAAGTTGGTTGGCTATTCGCGGTGGTAGTATCTAGCTTTCGAGACCAACAACAACAGCAATCGATATCATTTCATATCCTCTTTTGCTTCTGTTTGGTTTCATTTTCAATTTGATTTCGGGGTCTCGAAACACACGAAAAAAAATTAATCTTCCGAAATTAGTTCGTTTCTTGCTTGTTTCATTTTTTTTTTGATGATAATAATTATTTTTTTCGATGTTTTGTCGCCATTTAATAATAATTAAATATGTTACGATCGATTTCCAGGATGCGCTTTTGTTGCTGTGTTGCTTTGTTTTTGTTGTTGCTGCTGCTGCACATATTATATTCGTATAAATTGATTGACGTTGTTTGATGTTCTAGCCATGTTTTTGCTAATTTTTTTTCGATTTCATTTTTGTGTTCACTACAGACGATTCAAAACAAGAGGATATATTCGAAAATTTAAACCTTGATTTGAGCAATATTCGTAATCGTTTCGAAAACGGTTCTTCGCTCAAAGATCTTTCATCGGAAACGCGACGTTCGTTCAGCTCAGACAAGCCTATTGCCCGATCGGAAAGTATCCATAAAATCATGCAAAAGTAAGTTTTTTTTCGATTGATACCGATAATTTGAATGATTTTGATTGGATGATTATCATCGAAATGATTTAGATATCAAAGCCGCGTTGCTGGCGATAATTGTGTTGGTTCAAGCTCGGATGAGGAAGATAATAATTTAGCCAATAATAATGAATCATCGACCATACAGCATCATAATACGGATGAAAAGGTTTCATTCAGCGGAATGTCCACGTTGAAATCTCAATGGGAAACCGGTTCGATCAATGCCAATGCCAAAATGGACAGCAGCGGTGTCGAAAATGAATTAGCCGAATTGAGGAAAAAAGTTAAAAGTTCGGAACCATTGAAACAAGTTTATGAACGAGCCATACAAGAAGCCAAAAGTACGGAAAATCTTTCCAATAAAAGTGAAAACGTTGTGCTGGTTGATAGCTCTGTCAAAGCCGGCTCCATCAAGGAACGATTCGAAAAAGGTGCTTTGGAAACGGAAACCGAAGAAGATCGTATGGAACGTATGAAGAAGGAACGTGAAGCAGAGATAACACAGATTGCCAGTAATGATGCTGCATTGAAAGAGGCTCGCAATAAATTCAAACAGATCGATGCCAATGTTGGCAAAGAGCAACCATTAATGACCAATGGTGGTGGTGACAATAATAATTCCAATGGCCATCTAATTGAGGATGAATCCATTGATTCTGAACAACTACAGCAACGTTTTAATTATTTTGAAAATTTCAACGGAAATGCCAAAGATGATGTTGATAATGCGAGCACTGTTAAAATTGTTGACGATATACCAAAAGTGGATACCACGAAAAAAATGTTGAGCAAATTCAAGGCGTTAGAAGCCGGACAAGTCAATGGTCATGGTGATATTATCCAAAATGGTGGCGCTAATGGTGGACCGAAGCTGCCAAAAAGTATTACACCACCAAGAGAAACTGGTCCGAAGGTCTATGAAAATGAGCCATTAGTGGAACGTGATCCTAATATTGGTAAGGATTAATGAATTACGCTAACAGATGTTTTTGGAAATTATTGTTGCTTTTCATTCCTCCCCCATAGTTAAATCCAGTTATAAAACTGAAGATGTGATCCAAGTGGAACCAGAAAAGGCCAAACATTTGCGAGCAAAATTCGAAAATTGGCAAACAGAGATTGAGAGAGAGAATCGTAAAAATAATCAAGAAGATGAAAATGATTTTGTACCATTGGAACGTGATAGTACAAAAAATTTACGTGCTATGTTTGAATCGAAACAGAATGAACCGAAAACGGTTGAAAAACCAAGGCCAAGAGTCAATCGATTTGTGGTAAGTGGAATTTTATACGGAGAATGATGATGATGATTTTTCTTGGATTGAATGAAAATCGCTGCTTTTTGGCTGGTTGGCTGGTTTGAAACTGCCCATTATTTAACCATATAATGATGTTAACCGCGCTCCATCATTTGATTGATTGATTCCATCAATCGATTGATAGCTAATAATTGAATGACATATCTCGGCATTCGGCATTCGAATTTGAATCAATAATAATAATAATAATAATTTGACCCCTTTCCATGGAAATGCCCCTGCGCTTGCTTCGTTCGTGGAAACACAACACAGTTCATCAATGTGAACACAAAATATGACCACACCATTCATTTAAATGTGCTTTTTATATTCTATTCTTTTTAACCATTAGGACATTGATCAGGCTAAGAATTTTGGTTGTAATAATAATAACAATAATAATAATGGCCAGGATGATAACAATGCTGCTGCCACTTATGATCAGGTTGATGTTGTCGACGATGGCCACCATTATCATCCACATAACAATAGCGACCATGTTGTTGATGATGAATTAATGGGCCAATCGTTGGCTAAAGATCGCCAAACACCTTCCTGTAAAAGTAATGATGGTGATGGTGGCGGTGATGGTCAAGATACCATGATCTTAGAGCTTGGAAAAAATGGTCTGATCATTGATGACCACAAAATGCTTGAACTGAATGAATGAATGAATGCATGGTTCTGTTATTGCTCCTGAAAAGCTTTTTTTTCTAACCGATACCATTTGCCTTTTATGGTTGCCCACAACATCTATATATTCAATGATAATCTTTCACCACCAAAAAAAGCAAGAGCAACAGCTTTTATCATTGCAAAAATTTTTTTAACAAAAAAAAACCTAAATTTCGGCCGCATCCTAGCAGCTACCCACCGTCCAACACATGGATGCTTTTGGATTGCTTCTTGTTGCCAAAATTCAAAAGATAATTGATGTTGTTGATGATGATGATTATGATTTGGAAATACGTTTTTTTCCATTTTCCGAAACGTAGTAATTTGAATTTTTTGGAAAAAAAAGACCACACGATTGATGGAGGGGAGGAGGCAGCTGCTACAATTATCATTGGTGGTGGTGGTGTTGGATTTTTCCCGGCTCTAATGGTCACACTGTCTGGATTTTGGCTGTTTATACTATAATTATTACGATTATTTCTATTTTTTCCCCTCTAATTACATTATTATTATTGTTGGTCAAAGGTCCGACACATTGTCCGACCGGTAAAGTTTATAATAATTCATTTTTATTTGTTTCTTTTCTTAACACGTTCACGCCGGCGCCGATTTTTATGATTTTCGCTGTAAGGCGGCGCGCGCGTAAAATCAATGTAAATGTGAGCCACCGGTGGTACACGCCGCCAGATGGGAAGGATTAGTGTGAGCCACCGGTGGTACACGCCGGCGTCAACGTGTTAATCTTATTATGTTCTTTAAAATCTTACTATCTAAATAATAATGTCTTGGAAAATCATCCATCATTTTACTATTAGTACACATGATAGATGTTCAAAAATATTGGCGCGTACATTTAGGACACCATAGTTCTTGTCTATAAGCCGATTCAAAATTATTAAGTTGAATGGTGGTTGTGTTGTTTCATTCAATCAAAATCAACCAAAAACCAAAGATCAATCACATTTGTTTTAAAAACCAAAATGTTTTATTAGCAGGACAAAGCATATCTTCAAAGCGAACTTTGCTATGTTTGTTCCATAAAAATCTATCCAATGGAAAAAATGGAATTCTCCGGAATCAAATTACACAAGAATTGTTTCCGCTGTACCAAGTGTCATATGCCTCTTAGGTGAGAATTGTGGTGGTGGTTTCTTATCAAGTTCTGTTCGTTAATCCGATTCTTTGATTTCATCAGATTGGACAACTTCACCCAACATGCGGATCGATTGTTTTGTATTCCACATTTTAAACAACTGTTCATGGAGAAAGGAAACTACGATGAAGGTTTTGGTTTGGAACAACACAAAGATAAATGGTCCAATAAATCTGCTTCGACCCTATCGGTTAATGGTACCACTGTGAATGGTGTGGCCAAATCGGCACCGGTCACACCGGCTCATGTGAAAACCAATGGAATCCATAATGATGATCATGATGACCATAATCAAGGCAATCATGTTGGCGCGGCCTACAGTGATGAAGCATTGGATTCGTTGGATGATCATCGAGAAAACTACTACGAGCCAAACGGTGGTGGCAATAGTTTGGAGCTAGAAGATTATTGATCGGTCGATTGATCCATTTATTATTGTCATTCTTTTTTTTGTATTAGAATATGATTTGCAAATTATTTTTGTTTTGTTCCAGTTCGATCATGTCTTCCGGTTCAACGGAACCGGATGGTGATGATGATATTTTCCTGTCGTTTATTTTCAATTTTTTTTTCTTTTGCCTTAGTATTACATAATCTTTGTAAATAAAATTTTAAATTTGATTTCTTATTATTTATTATTTGGAAGAAACAGAGAATTAATTTTTTTTGGTCGGTAAAACACCCGCAAGATTCTGTTTGAATGTATTTTTTTTTCGTCGATCATCGCCAATTTGAATGTGTCTTTATTATATTTTTGTCTGTTGTAATTACTATACCAAGAATGAATTGATAGATATTATTATCATTTTGCTGATTTTTCTATTTGCGTCGAATTGCAATCATTCAATTTATATCAATGCAAATAAACCCAATTGATTCAGCCAATGTCTTATATTGAATTTGAATTCTAATTCAAAATTTGCCGCTCAAACATTCCCACACTTGTCTATATAGTCGTCTGCGGAGTGTTTAAATAGCACATGCGTTCTTTCAGTCAACCCGGAGCTTTTCTATTTTGTGTTCATTTGGTAATCGACACCCCGATCTGATGGACGATGATTTTTGATTTGTTTTCCATTTTCTTCCCTTGAAAAATTTTACAATTATCCAATTAGTAAAAAGTCCAGCCAGAGTACTTCGTTCATCCGAGAATTGTCTTATTGGTGCAATTTACACACTTTTAATTCATCATGCCCTCTCGTGCTGAAGATATTCTTTCCGGATTCAAATTGTATTTTGACCATTTTTATTTTTGGTTTTTTGTGTGTGTTGAATTTTCATATTTTTTAATTTTTTTTTACAGAAACTGGATGAATCTACGCGATGCAGATACTGGTGATATCCTTTGGGAAGGCAATTCTGATCTGTAATTTGCTCAATTTTTCTTTTTTTAATAACTGAAGATAAATGAATTATTCATTCTAATTCCTATAGTTCCAAGCCGGATAAAGAACATGAAGCAAGAGTTCCAAAAAGTATACTGAAATGTCGTGCAGTCTCCAGAGAGATGAATTTCACTTCATCTGAACCGATCGAAAAATTTCGACTAGAACAACGTGTATTCTTCAAGGGAAGATGCATGGAAGGTTCGAATCAATCAATCTGAACTAAATTGAACACCCATTAATTGTTCCATTTTTATGTTTCTATACTTAGAATGGTTCTTTGAATTTGGTTACGTCATGGCCAACTCTACCAATACTTGGCAATCGCTGATCGAAGCAGCTCCCGAATCGCAAATGATGCCCGCCAACGTACTCAAGTAAGTTGTACTTTTTTTTATTGTTGTTTTTGTTTTTAATCGGATCGATTTCTGTTTTTGATGTTATTCCACAACAGCGGTAACGTGATTATTGAGACCAAATTTTTCGACGAAGATTTATTGGTCTCAACTACCCGTGTGAGATTATACTACATTTGAAAATCAACAATGATTCTAGTGTTCTTCGGTTCAACCATCTTAATATCTCAGATCAAATTTTCAATTGTCCAATTTTCTCCTACTATTGTTCTTCCTGTTTTGTTTTCCATTATGGATTTCCTTTTATCATAGATTTGATCAGTATTATTTAACCATACACCAACACCCTAATCAATTTTTTTTGTGTTTGTCCCAACTTTATTTTGATGATGATGATGATTGTTGCGTAAACAAATTTCGCACCGATATCTCTCTTTTTTTTTCTATTTTAGCTAATATCTATTTCGTATTTATTCCCACACACACACACACACATATCTTTGTTATCAATAAATTTGGCTTTTTTCTCCTCAAAACAATATGGTCGAACCAATAGGTGGTGGTGTTGTTTCTCAATTTATTTCCAAAAAAAAACGAAAATTTTTTTTTATGAAAGACACATGCGCGTGTTTACGATCGTAGGCAGATGATCATCTGTGCGCCAGTGTGTGTCTGCCTGTCTGTGTGTGTTTCATGACATTTTACATCCTTAAATGGTCATCGTATATCAAAAACAAAAATTATCGTTAAGATTATAGAGGTTACACAGCAATAAGAATGAGTTGGCCTTATTTTTTGTACGTATCATCATCATCATTACTGTGAAGCCATCAAGGTAAATGATCTTTTTGGGTATCGATCACATTTCAATCACCACGCATCAAAAATCCGATCATGCATCATGCATCATGATGCATCATGATCTCAAATATGAAACATTAATGGATAATGGTCAACTATTATCATCGTTAGCAATGGATCCTGATCCCAGAGTTCAAGTAATTATTGTTGATAATTTGTTTGTTTTAGTGATTTTGGTTCAATAATATCATCTTTTTCATCTTCAATAAGGTTGAATTGGAAAACCTAAATACCTCAACAGAATTTATCAACAAACTTGAATTAGAATTAGAGGTATGTTTCGGTTCTCGATTTTGATTTTGTTGCTAACTCGCAGATGGATTTGTTGTTGTTGTTGTTGCAGAAAGCTCGTTCCGAATTCAATAGTCTTCTCAGTGAATCTGCGGTAAAGATTGAAACATTATCGAAAACGTTGGGCAATTCGATCAACAAAGCAAGACCCTATTATGAAGCTAGAGCGGTTGCTAATGAACTTCATCGAAAGGCTCAAAAAGAAGCGCTAAGATATGAACAAGCTACGGCCGAGCATGATAATGCCAAAGAGATTGTTCATCTTGCCGAGCAAACATTGAAAAACAATGGTGATACCGAATTGGAACGATTATTGACCAAATCAGCGGAAAAAGTGAATCAAACTGAATTGGAAAGATTGGCGGCAGAAAAACAACATAGGATCACATCCAAAGAATATTGCCTGACCGAACAAAAATTATCCAAACTACATAATCAATTGAAGCGATCGATCGTGAAGGCTAGGTATCAATCGATTTTTTGGTTTTATTATGAAAAAAACCCCAATTTGTTTTCAATTTTATTTTGATTTTGTTTTTCACTTCGTTATTCTATTTCGTTTCGTTTTGATGATTTTTTTTTTTGATAAAAGTATGGAAACTAGACGTAACTTTTTAGAGCTTAATAATTATGCTAATCAACACCGGTTACAATTGTTGTAAGTTTTTATTTTATTTCCGTTTTGTTTTCGTTTTTCTATCCGTTTTGCCCTCTTTTTTCTAAAATGAATGATTGTAAATTTTTCCGGAAAAATAATTCTGTTTCCGTTGTTTAGGCCATATTTCGAGATGAAAGCTCAATTCAATCAGATGCTGGAGGAACAAGTGAACAAGATCCATTCATATGAAGCACGTGTCAATAAGGCTAAAAAGAATTATTCAAAAGCATTGCAAAGATTAGAAGAATTGAATCACAAAATATATGATCATGATGCTTCGTCGCAACAATTGCCGCCCACCAATGAACCAACATCCGAGGAACATTCGACGATCACCCTGGACGAATCTTTGAATATCGAAGACGAGTACCATCAATTGCAGCCACCTAAGTCAAAGACCACCGAGACCACTGCTGAATCACCAACAAACAATAGCAACAATGTTGCTGGTGATCAAACCATTTTCGATCATCCAACTTTAGATCGATTGGTTCTGGAGGATAATCTGGATTCGGAATTGGATCAGCTCAAACAGGAATGCCTGAACCAGGAACCAGTGAATAGCTCAATAGTGCAATAGGATTTTATTAGCAAAAATTTAAAAATTTTTTTCCCGCCAAAAATGATGATTTTGTGTACATATTTTAGAATATTTTACATAATTGGTAAAATGATGATTATTATATTTATTCGGCTGTGTGCATGTGTGTTTGTGTGTGAATTGTTGGGGGCGTTCAAAAATACAAGAGATTTTATCACAATTTATCATTAGACTAATCCACAAAAGCTATGTTTAAAAAATAATCGTTGTAACCGGCCAAAAAGCTGATGCTCAAATTATGATCGGTTCATAGGTTCCAACACGACCGCTTATACTGTTGATGATGACCGGTGATGGTGATGATTGAGATGATGAATCCAATGGATTTGTAGTGCATGATGATGAGTAATGCTGGTAATTGTTCAGCGGAGAATAATTCTGCTGACCAAATGTATTGGTGGCGGAATCCAACAACGTTGATTCATTGAAACAATTGTAACAATCTTTGTGATCCTTGATTTTAGCATTACGGATGAACAATATGAAAAATGTAGCGCATAGAATCAACACAAACAGATAGATGCATGATATGATTGCGTAGAACATGGTCGGATTTTTCGTGGTTATCTCCAATAAAAGCTCTTGAAGACCACTGTTCAGGACATCTTTGGCTCGTAGCAGATAGGCGACAACATCGGTCACGAAACGTGTATATTCTCTTCCGCTTAAATGATACATATTGACATTGTTGTTGTTGGTTTGAAATATAAGATTATGTTTGTTACGCAACAATTCCATGTATCTATGGTAGATTCTTGAGTCCCAAGAGAATGCATTTTCAATCAATTCATGGCTGGTATAAAAATAATAAAAGTAATTGGACACTTCGGCTTCGGAATCGGTTCTGTTGAACAAAAGCTGCGGTCTGAATGGTAGAGAATGAGAGTGAGTGAGTTGATTATTCTGACAATCAGAATATGGTCAAATCAAATACACACATACCCAATGTGATAGATGGTTCCGTAAGCCAATTCAATGAAACGACGATTCATACCCTTGATGAACAATGAATATGGGGCATTTTGAATCTCGGAAAATGCTTTGATCAGATGCCATTGTGAATCGTGTTTGGCGTTGGTGAGGCCAAGATTTTTTCGAATTGAATATTGTTCGGAAATATCAAAAATAAGCTTATAAGAATTGATCATGGTCAGTGGATGATCGGTGGCCAGCGAAAGATTCGACCGGATTGATTCTAATTTGGTTTCAATTGATGTGATCAAATTGATCAGTTCGGTGGTGGGATTATCCATTGATGATTTAACATCATCAATATCATCATCGGTCAGATCCCAGGTGAAGTTGACTGATTTGGATAGCTCTCGAGCATCGGATAGATTCAATTGGATCGACATCAAAGAATCAACGGTGAATACTGGTGTTTAAATCAGACAATCGGTCATTACTTTTGTCGCACAGCAACAAGTGTCATTTGTACTTACGCATTTCCTGTCCAACCGAAAACATGATTCTGCCGATATGTTCTTGTTCAAGGAATATTTCAAACGGTTTCTGCATCAATTCACTTTCGTCCACTCGATTGGCGATGAATATCAACGAGATTACCGAAGACCAAATGAACAAGAATCCAAGACACATGGAAATCCAGGCAGTGTAGCAAAAATTAACTTCAATCACTTCATTAGAACCTGTTGCTGATGATGATGATGATTTTTTTAGGCTCTTTCGTTTCTTCGAATCAATTATCGGTCCAGTGGTCATCTTGACCGAGGAAACCAATCGTGGATTGGTTTCAAGAACACCAGGCAACAAGAGTTTCATGATGGTGGTTCGAGGTGATTTCCTTAACCACGACGACGACAACAACAACAACAACAGCTAAAGCAGCAGAGTGACCAGTAGCCTTGAAGACCGAAAATATTGAACGTTCAAAAAGTTCTTGAGCGCGCAACACTTGACCGAAAACGGAAAATAAAAAGAAGAAGATCAACGACGAAAAACCCACACACGAGTCTGCAGCACACACGCACACTTTTGATGGTACCACACCGCACGTTCTTCTTCTTCTTCTTGCTGTGGTTCGAAGAAGAGTATCAGAAGTCGAGAGACGAAGCAAAAAAACGCGCTAAAGCACCAAACAAAATGAAACCCTCCTCCTCTTAAGACACGGCACAACATAGACACGGTGGTGGTCATAGATCGACCATCAAACCAACCAACCAACCAAAAGAGATACTTCAGTATGGCTGGGAAACTTCGATGATACTCGAGCAACACAAACACACACGCACATTACATAACCCAAAACGCGCGATTCTTGATCAACCAACGTTGAACGAGTTTTAATAATAATAATAATAATAATAAAATCAAAGCTCAAGGATGCGCAAAAAGAGATGAACAACACGAAGACCACGAAGAAGGCCACGAAGACCCGAAGAAGAAACTCGAGCGACTACGACAATGATAATTTATAGAATGATCGCGTTTTTTCCTTGAGCTTCGCGCGTTCGCGTTCGCGTTGTTGTTGTTGGACGCGTTAGACCGCGACCCCGTCAAAGTTTTTTGGTTGGTGGCTGGCTTGGTGGAAGATGGTAAATAAAATAAAATGGATGAGATGAATATGGTGTGGTGTGGTGTGGTGTTGGTTGATATATGATGATGATTGTCGTTGTAGCCTCTCTGTGTCTACGAGTGTGTGTATGATGGTGGTAAATAGGGTGGTAGCCTTCCAGATGGAACCAAAAGATAAATATAGCGCGTCCAAGGTAACACGTTGGTCTTCTTCTTCTGCTTCTTTTTTCGAAGCTTCGTATTCGTCTTGGTTGCCCACCACCAACAAACAATCAGCTCAGCTCGTATGCTTACTTCCTTCCCTCCTTTCATTAGGCTACTAGGAAACGCGTGTGTGCCATAAACAAGCAACAGGCAACAGCTCTTTATCTGTCTGCGTGTCCGTGTGTGTTTGTTTGGTCGGAGACCATTTGTTGTTGTTTTGAGCGAACGCGATGAGCATGAACTTTTGGCTTTTGATCGAGGTCACACACAAGAGACATAAAGCACATGCGGAACGAGAGCGAGAAGGGAAACTTTGAAACAATGGTAACACGACGACGCGCAACAGATGTTGAATCCGACCCACAAGGATCGGTATGAACGTAGGCGCGTTTCAGCAATTTTCGGCACGTATGCACGTTCGGGTGTGTATGCGGTGTATGCGGCCTTGGCTTGGCTTGGTTTTCAAAAAATCAATTCAAGCGTGGCCCTGTGACCATGTACCAGGACGCGCGCGCGCGCGTTCCAAAAGCGTATGAACAATATGATGCTGTGTGTGTGTAGGATCAAGCGAAGCAGAGCAGAGCAGATGCCAATGCCAGTGCTGGATTGGGTAAAATTCCCCTAGGGCCGATATCCAAGGGTCGGCAAGGGCCCAGCACGCTTTGAACCGACGGTCAACTCGTTTACGGGATGGGTTCGCGCAAGACCTGGCCACCAGTCGGTCACGCGCGCCCGTCCCGAGGTGCAAGGAGGACAAAAGAAGAGCGCGCACAAGCTTCGAAAATGGAAACTCGCACAACTGCTGGCGCCATCTATTGTTTGGATTGTGTAGAAATATAAGTTTCCGGTGATTCGAATTGAATCAAAACCAAGCGCCATCTATCGTTTGGATTAACAAACAACGGTGGATTTTTTTTTCTTCGATTCACATTCCTGTCCCGTTTCACACGGCGAGCCGTGAATTCTGTTACGGACGGAAATAAGAGTGGAACGCGCGCGCGCACACGTGCACATAAAAATAATAATATAGGTGCCAATAGAGAGAGGGTGCCGTTCGGAGGA
>JAOZJS010000421.1:0-35136 GCA_025882695.1 Amerodectes protonotaria | reverse complement strand
TCTCTCCCTCTCTTCAATTTATATTCAAACGCGCCACTCTTGTACGGCAAAAAAATAATACTCTCTTGGGGTTTCTCCTCTTTGCCTCCTCTCTCGCTCGCTCTTCCCGTCTTGGAGCCTTTTGCCGTTTGGTCTTCATTCTTCTTCTCCTTCTCCTTCTTCTTATGTTTGCGCTCCATCGTTTCGTTTCGTTTTTTGCTTTGGCCGTTGTGCATTAAATACTCTCTTCTTGCCACCAGTGTGGTAACATGTTTAAGTGCAAAGGAAGAAGAAGAAGAAGAAGGTAGTCAGTCTAGAAGCCATGGCAGAGAGAGAGGAGAGCGAGAGAAAAAAAACGAAAGAAAAACAGCAAAAACAAAAATTTAAACAGACAGTTTGTCAGTGTAGTTCGCCGGAGACTGAACCAAACACACAGGATTCTCAAATATCGGTTTTGAACACCAACACACACGGACACATGTGCTATCTCCTGTTTGCGTGTGTGATTCACACACATATCGACAATTCTACAGAATCCTGGATTCTAGGTTGTTGCGTTTAACCCTTTCCATTGAACCTGCCTGGGATTTCGGATCCGCCAACTGTTGAACCATCACCATCGCCATCAGACATCGCACACATGTAGAAAAACGGATACACAACAGCCGCCGCACCGCGATAAACGTTTCTCGATAAAAGATTTCTTTGGAATTGTTTTCGCTGTTATTGTTGTTGTTGGTTATTGGTGTGTCTGTGTCTGTTGGTGTACGCCAGGATTATGTTTTTGGGATGGTACGTGTGTGTGCGATTCAGGTCTGGTATTCTCTTCCCTTCTCTTCTTCATGGTGTTGGCCTGGCCTTCTGATTCAACACACACCACAATCCTTTTGAACGAACATTGATGGAACCATCACAATAATTATCATCATCATCAACATAATCCTCCAAGCTTTGTTTTGGTGGTGGTGTGCAAGCAAGCAAGCAAACAAACATTGCGACTAATCATAATATTTTCACTTGCCATCATACCCGAATGTGTGATCCTAGTCGTCAGTCGTCAATCATTTCAATTTCTTGGATACTTGTTACTCCAGGATATCCGAGCTGACGGGGGGAGGAAGATAGAGAGATCATTGGGGGGAAAAAAGATCAACTAATCACATCCATCCATACATACATACACGCAAAGCCAGACACACAGACATTTAGGATATATGCACCACCACCACTCTTTGGTGGCCCACGACGATGATGATTCCAGAAGTGTAAATCTTTCTTCTTCTTCTTGTTCTTCTTCTGGTGGTGGTTTCTTATCATCCACACACCATCACCACCACCATCATCATCATCATCATCATCATTATCATCATCAACATAATAATAATAATAATCAACATCCAATCCTAACAACGACCACAACCAACAACAACAACAACCGCAACGATTTCCATAACCATCCAATCCAAAATCCATAAATTCTTATGGTGGGTTCATATCATCATCATCATCATCATACACCACAAAAGAGTGTTAACCAAGTGTGTATCATAAGAGAGAGCGAGAGAGAAGATCGGGCAACGTAAATGGATAAAAAAACGGTGTTGGTGATGGTGTGTCTGCTTGGTTGTCTGTTTGATTTGGTTTGATTTTGTTGTTGTTGTTGTTCTCGATGTTGATGCTGATGCTGCTGCTGGTGGATGGTTGGATTGGTTGGCTGGATTGGTTGGTTGGATTGGATTGGATTTTTTTTTATGATTTCAGTTCTTGGTCGCGTATGGTCGTATGGTCGTGTATTGGCTGTGTTGCCGGTTTATTTTGAATCATCAACAACAACATCGACAATGAGATTGTACAACTCTTGATGCAAGTGTGGTGTGTGTGTCGATGTCTATGTTTGTATCTTTGGCGTACGCACCAACTCTGGCACCACTCTTTTTTTTCTGGTTTGGAAATTAAAGACCAACAACAACAACAAGGCAACAAGACAACGAGAAGAAGAAGAAGAAGAAGAACCATAAAAAAACAACAAGAACAACAACAACAACATTTCGACGTCAAACCAATGAACGACGACGAGGACGATGTTACCACAACACCACCACCACCACCAACAACAAGCTCACATGTTGATTCTTCATCTTCTCCTTCTTCTTCTTGGTCTTTTTCCAATATGTGCGTGTGTTAGGGTTAATGCTGGGCATATACAGGGGAAGCCAACAACAACAAGAATATAATGCTTGGTGTAATGTTGAGGATTTTAACCCTTCCAACACTTTTCCGACACTAAACAACACTAAACAATCCACGAATGCACTTGGGCCATATTATAGCACAATGCACACAAACTGCACACACGCATACCGCGATCGAATCGGATCAAAAACCAAATGATCACGATCCACATGTTCGTTGAGGATGATCATCAACATCAACACATGCAAAATTCAATCATTTTACTCCATCGCCACCATCATCATCAATTTACCTGTTGTTGGGTGTGAATCACGATTCTTTTGCTCCAGACATTGACAAGTGTGACAAGTTCATATGAGAAAAGTGAACCAATAATTCTTGATCCGGACAGCGGATATCCAAAACACACATTCTAGTCTTTGATTTTTTTTTTGTCTGCCCTCAACGATTTTGAAGGTGAAGTAGCCATTTTTCTCGATCAAGGTGAGTCTCTCAGGTACAGATAGTGCGGATTTGCTTGATAATTTAGATTTAGATTTGATTTCCGGGCCCCAAAAATTGAGCTGCATAGCTTAGTGGGGTGTGGTGTTCATAAAGTACGCACCGATGTGTCCGGTCGTTTTTTGTTGCCTGCAAATTTCCGGCTTGTAGACTTTGAGATTGCCAACAACGCCGCGTAATACAATCTGGATAGGATTTCTGTTTCAAACAGGATCAAGTTCCATTATTACAAGTGATTGTTTGTTCCTGTTTATTATTATTGTTGTTTGTGTTTGGTGGTGTTGAGGAGGTGGTTTCGCACCATCATTTCCTCCAGCCCCAAGTGTAAACAAAATTGAAACAGGGCAAGTCTGCCCTGGACCAACCAAAAATAAACAAATTTAGGGTTGAAACCACGACGAAACCAATCCTCGGCCAAGTTTTCGTCGGCCCAAGGCCTTCACACAATTTCCGATGATTGATTCGAGCTCTTCAAATCTTGGTTGTTTAACTCTTTCGTGAAATTTCAAATAACTTTCTGGTTTATCACACATTTCTCAGACATGATTGTCGGTTGATGGTGGTGTTTAATTTCCTGAAATCCCGAAAATATGTACAAGAAGAAGATTATAAATTATATTAATTATCAATGCTTAGGGTTGATTGGAGATGATTAGCGCTAGACGGGCCAACTACTAATCAGTTGGATGGTTGGATTTATAATTATGAAGCGCGCGCACACACACATCCATGATGATGATTGCGGTGATCAGCCAATATCCAGGAATTTACATCGGTTAATTTAATTAATTGAACTTGTTGAGGATACCAGAATCTTGTGCGGTGTGTGGTGGTATCCTAGCATCCATCCGGATAATCCGGATAAAAGCGTATCCGATTCTCTCTCTCTCTCTCTCTTCATCGCGCTCCATCCCGAAATGCGAAACGATAAAGTGACCAATTAGATTTGTGGAGATCGTGTATGTTTGCCGGTTAGTATCAATAATATTCGGAAAAGATCAGGCCCATCACCACACTTGTGTTCTGTAGATGTTTGATTTTGTTTTCGCTCTCGCTCTATCGCCAAATTCGCCGGACAGTTATCTTTGTTGCAAATGTTGGAAATGACCAAATGAAAAAAAAAATCAAGAGTGTAAACTAAGTAAAAAAACCTTCATCTCGCTTCTTCAAGTCCCGGGGAATATAAAATGTGTTTGCTTCATCAATGCTTGCTTGCTTTGGAGCTTTGGCATCGTGCATTTCGCCAAAGGGCAATGTCAATGCACTTTTGGTCGTGTGTCGCCATTTCAAAAACCCTCGGAAGATTAGAATCATCATCATCATCATATTGAAAAAAGAGAATCGTTTCCCTTCATCAAATTATATGATATGATGGTGTTGTGTGTAGCGTGTGTGTGTAGTTTTCTCTGGTTTCACATTTTAAGAAGGATTAATTTACCTTCAAACATCGATCGTACGCGATCGTTATGTCGGTTGCTGATTGTTGTTGATGCCGTCCAAAAGCTCTTTTGTCTTAATGGCACGGTGATTGTGTTTTATGGCTCTCGGTCTAAGAGAAAATAAGCAGAAGAAGAAGACGAAGAACATTGCCGAGAATATTGTGCGTGCGTGTGTGTGTTAGTTAATGAATATTTTTTCCCGAAAAAAAAACAACAACAACAAAGATAATAAGAGAATAGCCGACCAACATCGAACTACTTTTCGAACTTTTTTTCTGGTCTGATTTAACTCTTTCTCGGTCTTTATTCGATTTGAATACCCCCCTTTCTTGATTGGTTTAAATATAAAATTCCAAATGATGAATCAATGGGAATTGTGGTGATCCGAATACTATACAATTGTTGCTCTAATATAATAATTGAATCAACCAATCTAATTAGTGGTGGTTGGCTCCCACCCATAATGGGAGGTTTCTAATTAATGCGATGATTTGAAGCAATGATGAGCAACCTGCGCGTGCGGCCCATCAAAAACATTTGTGGTGCGGCCCACCAAGCGCTTGCTGAGCAGCCAAACAGGAGACGAAGCTACACTATAAGAACCGTTTTCCCCTTTGATTGGTTCATTGTCATGATTTGACCCGATGACAAGACACACACTATAAGCCTGTGGAAGGCGATCAGCTTTAGCCAGTACAAGTCTGTGCATGTTCGACGCCTATAACAACCGTTTTACCCTTTGATTGGTTCATTGTGATGATTTGACCTGATGACAAGACACACTGTAAGCTTATGAAAGGCGATCAGCTTCGACCAGTACAAGTCTGTGCATGTTTGACGCCTATAGGAACCGTTTTACCCTTTGATTGGTTCATAGTGATGATTTGACCCGGTGACAAGACACACTATAAGCAGCAGAAGAAGGTGTATTCCTCTCTCTCTTTGATTGGTCCACTGAGACACACTATAAGGAGGAGACAAAGCTGTGTTTCTGTTCTTCTGACCAGAGATGTCGTCGTAGGTCTCTGGATTCAAAAATACTACTGTAATTTCTTCCCGCCAAAAAAAAATATTCAAAATTCAGAATGCATAACCATTATTACAAAGAATATACGGATGATTTAGACCGGCTAGTCTTCAAATACAAAAATATTATTATTATTGCCATTCAGATTGACATCCTCGTCGCATTTCGGTTGTGTAGCGGTTTCGGTTAGTTTTTCATCGCCGCCATTCTCTCACACAAGCATTTACCATAGACGCAGCGACTGGTATCCAGCACCAAATCGAAATTGATGGTGATGATGATGATGATGGTGATGATGATGATGGAAGCGGTGGTGGACACAAAATTTGATTCCATCAATATGATTACGATTTTATTGGTGGTGGTTGGTTGGTTGGTTGGTGGTGGGTTGATGATAAGGTCACATCCGCATTTACCACATTGCGTCAATCAAATCTGTCATCCAAAATTTTTTTGCCTTTTTTCTGCTGCTTTCTTCTTCTTGTGTTTGAATGATTGAAAAAATACTCCCCGGTTCAAATAATCCATCGAACCACATTTCGAAACAAATGATCATTTTGTGGATATGTTATAACTTGTTGCTTGCTTGCTTGGTTTTACATAATTTTTTTTCTGGCTTTTGTTTCTGGTGGTGTCGCCAGATTATAACCAGATTTAGCTTTAGCTTTTGGTCGATTGCCTTGCATAATTGTAACAACAAACAAAAACACAACAATAACACCACTGCCGCCGACAACATACACTCTTTCTCTTCGTGTCCAAGTTTGTTGCTTGCTTTTGGTGCGTTGATTGTTATTATTGTCCATCTAAAGAAGTGATTTCCTTTTTCCTTTCTCTCCTTTTCTCTCTCTCTCTCTCTCTCTCGCTCTCTTGGCTGGTTGTTAATGAAAACACAAATGTCGATTGAAACCATTTTGGTATTTGGCGAAGCGCGTTATAATAAATGGATTTTCATTATTCTAGGCTGGCTAGCTAATAATTTCCATCATCACCACCACTAAAAATATTCACTTAACTCTTAACAGCGGCAGCCAGAGTGTCCACCTTAAATGATCCTTTTCCTCTGGATTTCATTTTGGTCGCTTTATTATCATTTTTTTGTGGTTGTAATTACTTCAGTAATTGTGCTAATTATAATCCGCTCTTTTTCTTCTCGTTCTCGTTGTTTCCCGTCGATTTTTTCTCCTCTAAAGATTATCAACGTATTTTTGTTTGGCTTGATTTGGTTAGTTTGTCGATCAATTCGAAAACCATGTACCATACCAACCATGTTTGATTGATCATCTTGGCCCGGGCAGCTATTTTTAAATTTTGATCGGATATCAATTAGATTGATTGGTAGCATCCAAAAATAATCCCAAATCAGTTATCAAAAAAAATATTCCCGAATATAAAATGAGCACAAACATATTCAATGCTTCGAATGTGATGGCGCCTACATTGAATAATGGCGGTAGCCATCATCATGGTGGTCTTCATCATCATCTGCATCATCATCCTCATCCTAATCATTCGAACCGACACCATCATCCTCATCATCACCATCATAGTTCGGCAATCATGGATCCGATCCTATTTCCAACCACACCGGTTGGTGGCAGCAGTAGCAATGGAACAACCATTCTATCACAGAACAGTCCCACCACCGCATTTCCGTTTCCTCCACCATCGCCTGGATATCTATCTTCAACATCATCCACCGCGTTGAATCATCTTCAACATCAGTTACCATCTTGGATGTCACCCAATCCAATATTGGTGCCCAGTGGAAAACAATTGTCCACCATTGCTAAAGAATCAACATTCAGTGACAATAATAACAATGAATTGATTTCCATGTCGCCAATGCATCTATCTACAAGTTCCAAGAATTTCAAGCTCCTAGACGATTCCAAGACAAGGTCCAATCATCATCCACATTATCATTCAAATCATGATTCAAACAATGCTAAAGACGTTGAAGAGAATCATCAGCAATCAGCATTCAAACCTACAACAATAGCGACCGATTCCAAAGAAAAACTACATTTTGCAATCGATTCACCTGGGACCAACAACACTTGTTCTCCAACAATGAATAAATCGCTTAAAACTACAACACAGAATAATGGCAATTCCCAATCTGGTAAGTGATCGTGATCGTTTCTCGATGACCTTGAAGAAAAGTACATTCTGCTCGAAGTACTTCCCAACACCATAATCCCATGTCTTTAAGATATCATGTCAATTAATCATTTGGATGGATCCCCATCTATTTTTATTCTAGATCTCACATGGCCAAATTCTGAACATTCTAAACCCCATTCATCATCATCATCATCATCGCCGTTCATGTTAGCCAATTCCTATATCAATGGTTCATCATCATCATCTTCTACAAGTCCCAATTCGTATGGATCATCCGGATCTGTTGGAACTGCATCAGTTGTTAGTCATTTGAGACCAAATCCAACATCTCCATCGGCATTCAGTTATCCACATTATCTGATACCGCCAATTTATTCATATTATCAACAGGCGGCAATAGCTGCTGCTGCTGCAGCTGCGGCGGCCAATCAATCACCGACCCTCACCACCACCGGGACAACCACCAGCCAACCACCCCTAAATAGTCCAATGTCTCCGTTCATTGTGCCAAATGGTCCACATGGTCCTCATTATCCACCGCCACCAATATCATCGCCGACGACCACTACGACGATCTCTAGCAATAATAATCCTAATAATAATAGTAATTGTTCGATTGGATCGATATTTTTTCATGATTCAATGTTTCCATCGCAACCATCATCCGGATCAACGGATCATCATTTGCAATCTGATAGAAAATCCAAATCCGACGAAAGCATGGATAACAAAGCCGATAAAGTTAACCATAAGGATCTGATACCACAAATCATTGATCTCACCGCAAAACGGAAATGTGATAACAATATCAATAATAGTAATGGTAATAGCGGCGGAAGCATAGGCGGAAATAGTCCATCAGTTGTGGAACAGATCAAAAATAGCAACGATTCAAACTATGGTAGTTTGAAGAGAAAAAGTCCAGATTGTTCAATGAAACAGACGACGATCAATGGTAATGATTCATCGAAGGTGAATGCAATCACTTCAACATCGTCGGCTTCATTATCATCGCGGAAGCATCGAATATTGAAACCGCCAAACATAAACATAACCGAAGCAACATGTGAAACAACATTGCGCAATGGTTTCCATAGTGCTTTCCTACCATCACCATTATATTCCCAACATTTATCCAATCATCGTTTGGCTCCATCCTCACCATACACCAGCTATTTGGATCATGTTCCATTATCGGCGCCACCAATACCGCAATTGCATCACAGCAACAGCAATAATAATTCCAATTCTAATAGCCAAAAGTGTTTTGAATTTCCCAATGAAGTCAATTTGTTATCAACAGTGGTGGTGAATGGCGGCGGCGGTGGTGGTGGGTGTTCCAAAGAATCTTCGATAATTAATTCACATGTTTCCAATAACAATCAGTCGGGCAACAATAATGCAAAATGTCATAGATCAAATACAACATGTTCAACATCCGCTTCTTTGTCATCGACGTCAATCTTGCAAAAGAACAATAATGTGATACAAAATAATAGGAAATCTGATAGCCAACATAAGCCAACAACAGCTTTTCAGATTCCATCCAAACCGATAACCAATAAACTTAATCAACAAGGGGACAATCAACAACAACAACAACCGAAACAAAAGATTCTTAATCAAGATTCATCAAAAAGTTCAATGTCAATGACGTCAAACAACGTCAATGGCGGCCAGAATAAAAAACCATCGCCAACTTCGAACGGAGGACAATTTCCTGAATACTTTCGAAAAGGTTCCACCATCAAGTTGGGGGATGGAAATCTGAAAAAAATCGAAGAATTATCCACCGAAGATTTCATTGAAAGTGCAACACGCAATGAAAAATTTCGCGTAGAGTTGGCCGAAGTGGTTTCTATGAAAGAAAAATCCAGCAACAAAAAAGGACATGTTCGAATCGGATTCTTTGTGGGCCAAACCAGAGCTAAAGTTTCGCTGGATTCGCCCTCGGATCATCCGTTTTTTGTGTACCAAAAAGGTTGGAGTTCTTGTTCGCCCAATGCTACCGGTAAACGTTATGGGCTAAATTGTCGCCGATTGAACCTCGGTGATATTGTGGTTACATTGGCCAACAAGCCATTACCGCCACCATCTTTGCCTCCCACACCGACCACACCGTGGAACAAATCTTCACAATCTTCTTCTTTGGCCTCCAGTTCCAGTTCTTTATCGTCCAATCATTCATCATCTAGTTGTAGCCAGACATCTCAAGCCTTATTGTTAAACCATACATATCCATGTCCACCACCACCGCCCCCACCGCCTGCTCATTCCTCGCATCAAAAACCAGCACAGCAACCAATCAATAATTGTGTGCTGAATCTGGATAGCAAACGGAAGTCCACCACCAACCATGAACCACCACAACAGCAACCAGATCGAGTGGCCGTCGACGATGATGATGAAATCGATGTGGAAAACATCGACGATGATCTTGATAAAAGATGATGAAGATCAATTTTCAATTATGTGCCAATTTACACCTATTCATTAACCTGTGCTGGATCCGGATCCGGATCAACTTGTAACGAGAACTAAAATGGATCTCAATATCTCAATATATTTCATTTATTTTTATGAATTCTACTTAAAAACTTCGAATGTTCTTGAGATTCTTGATGAGATCTTTAGATGAATATCGCAACAATGTGCCTTTTTTTTAATAATTATACTTTTCGGATTGCCCACCGTTGAGTTGTACCTTTTTTTTCTATTAGTTCTTTGAAATTGTACAAAAATCAAGCGATTCGATTTTTCCCGCTATTTTTTTTCAAACGAGATAATTAATAAAATCAAAATCGATTACATAATTCAAAAATGGAAGCTACATTTCGGTACATTTCTCGGCCCAGAATCCAATCATTTATTTGGAATCTATTTCTTCAAGGCTAAACCCCCGACAAACTTCTGGTTGGTTGGAACCAGAAATGTTGATATTATTTTCTCAATTTCAACATTGATAGGTTGCCCGGGTAAAAAAAACTTTATTTTTAGAAAAATAAATTATCCGAATGCTTGTCCGTTTGTTTGAATGCATGCGATTTGACTACGACTCGAATTTTCGATCAGGATCATGGCGTTTTGCATGTGCATATTGTGCGTGTTCCAAAACTGTTTTGATCGCCAATGCCAAAATCAGGGACTGTCCGACCGTGAATGGTAACCATGGTGATTCACTCCATGGTGTTCCAAAACCTGAAGACAATCAGCCTGAAAAACAACAAACCCGAACAAGTATCCAGAAACATTGACATTCAAGCAGCGATCCAACAAGGAGCAAAATGGTTCGAAAACACATGTCCAACAAGGATCTATTGATTGATTCCAAAGAGGAAGCTTCCAATTCGAAGATAAGCAAGTAAGCTTTGAAATTCGCATATATTGATACAGGGTTGAGCATTGTTTTTTTTGGACCTTCCGGTTCCACAGGAAATCCAAAATTCGTTATCTTATGATGCGGAGTGAGAATTATGAGAAACAAGTTGCCGAACTATTGCAATCATTGTCTTCATACGCACGACGTATGGCAAAACTTCGCGATGCAGGAGATAATGTAGCGGAAACATTGAATTCGATTTCGGATGCTGAAGTGCTGAATCCAAGGTAATCTCCACCTTGCCGATATACGAATGGTTCTGACCGTTTTCCCTTTGTTTTCCACAGTTCCAAAAAAGCAATCGCGGAAGTCTCCAAAACGTTCCGGATCATCCAAGATCATCGAGATTCTGAGGTGAATATCTGTGTGATTGAATCTGAAATCTATGATCATCTTGCTCCTTGTTTTTCCATTGCTTAGATTCTATATCTGGAAGATAAATTACTTCCATTCATTTCAGATTATGGTGAACAATTACAAAAGCAAAGGGTGAGTTTAATTTGATCTTCAGGAATCACAACCAATCATAATTATCATCGTTCACATTTTGGCAACAGGAAGAGCTGCGTTCAAGTGTTGGTAAGCTGTTTGAAAATAATCAACGCGGAGGTTTTGGCTGGATTAGGTCTACCAGTAGCGGTAGCGGAAGCGCCAGCAGTCAATCGTTGAGAAGACGAAGTCAAAGCATGGAACGTTTGGATCGTTTTACAAGCAAAGAGGAAAAATCCTTGCAACAATTGATACAAAGATATGAATTGAAAAAGAATCTTCTGTTTAAGGTTTGATGAATGATTTCCAACCCTTTCGAACTGATTGATTCGAAGTTTTACCTATATTACAGAGACTTTTATTGAAATTAATGCTGACTGAGCTTCGTTTCACAATCAGATCATTCAATAGTCTAACATTCATTTATAAACATGTTTTGGATCAAATGAACCCCACTAAAGATTTGAAATTCTTCAATGAATTTTTTAAATTTAGTCCCATCAAAAAATCCAATCTAAGTGAAATGGATCTGGATATGAATGGTCTGGTTTCCGATGATAATGAAAACGATGATGATGATGAGGAGGAGGAGGATAGCGAAGGAGAAGATGATGAAGATTCCGGAAATGAGGATGCTGATGAACGAAATGATCCGGATGAGGATCAAGATGATTCAATTTCGATCAAAAGTGAAAAAAGTACTAATTCTAATAACAATCGATCAAGCGAAGATGAAAATGATCAAAAACCACGAATCAAATCTGCAGCATCAACATTG
The DNA here is from genome assembly GCA_025882695.1 of Amerodectes protonotaria. Taxonomy (NCBI): domain Eukaryota; kingdom Metazoa; phylum Arthropoda; class Arachnida; order Sarcoptiformes; family Proctophyllodidae; genus Amerodectes; species Amerodectes protonotaria. Next base: position 23,224 of record JAOZJS010000421.1, on the reverse strand, counting down.
AAACGATTCAATTCAACACCGGAAATCTCTTCCAGCAAGAATGTTTCGGATTTGGTGGAAACGATTAAAAAGCGTACTGGCAAAAATTCATCGAAATCAGAGAAAAAAGCGGAGATCCAATCGTCTGGAAAGTCCAAGATTATCAACAACAAAATGGCGATACAAAATCGGAAATCGTCAAAAGCAGAAGCAATTAAAAAAGGTTCCAAACTATCCAGTGATGATGAAGATTCCGATGATAGTTCAGATGATTCGGATACTGAAAATGATATCGATGAACAATTGGATTCTTCTATTAGTGGCAAGAAACAGCAACAGAATTCAAGACCACCGTCGTTGATTGTTTCAAAATTCAAAAATCGAAAGTAACATTTTCGCCCAATAGATGGCAGCACCACACTACACCACGCATTAGGCGTGGACATTTGAACCAAACCAAAGCCCGCCTTTCTTGTAATCGAAGCTAATGGAAAAGCTGGTGTGGTCCCTCCTTTTTTGGTTTCATTTGACAATTAATCAGTACACCAAATCGGTGTTAAGTTGTTATATCTAACATTGTTCTAAATAAACTTGTTTCAAGCTTGTCTCACAGTGTGGTGTTGTTGTTGTGTTAGTGACAGAGGTTTTTCAAAATGAAGCAGCAAAAATCATCTACTGCTGTGGGGATAGTTTACAGCCCTTAAAGAGGTAGAGGTCAAGATAATCCTGTTTCGTAGTTTCGAAGTTAACTTTAACATGTTCAACAAAGTAGATACATGTACGCAGTTATATAATCTGGATGCTTGTTCTCATCTAGTCTCTTTCCCGCAATGTTCGGCCATCTTTCTTTGGCAATATAAGATGATGATGTTGACATACAAACAGAGTAACAGTTTGTTTGTTACATAATATCATCTGCCTTAATTCTGAAACCAACCAACTTTGTTCGAGATTTTAGTTTCAGATTCCGTTTTTATAAAAAAGGGTTGTGTGTGTAAACAATGCAACAACAACGACAACGATAATAATATAATTGTATTATTACAACAACAACATCGAATTCCCCTGAAATTCGATTATCTCCCGGGTTTGGATTAATGATATCCGTGGAATGAATGCATGAGCATCAAAAAATCCGAAGAATTTAGCAAAATTACAATTGTAATAAAACATGCAATCGAAGAAACCGAATTTGGTCAGTGGGTGCATGGGCAAGCGCATGTTTCTCTTCATTGTTGTTGGCTATTGGCGCTTTCACAATGAACTTGTGTGTATAAGTGAACGTAGCACCAGCAGCACCAGCGCCAGCGCCACCGTCATCTTGTAAACAACAATTTACATTTGACAGCGAAACCTTTATTGATGTGGTTCAATAGTGGTTTCAATAGTCGTCAAGCCACTAATGATACCATTATTGTTGTGAACATTTTCAAGCCGATTGTCAACCAACCAACCATTCAAGCGAAGAAACAACACAGTGAACAACTGTCAGAAATTTGGTTTCTATTTTTGTATTGAAAAAAACCTGCATGTAATATACCTGCATGTACCTTCATGGCCATTTTGTTGGATTTTGTTTTCATTGCCATTTTTTGGTAATAATTATCATCGAATTTAATGGCGATCCTCATTTCTTTCTTCAATCATTTTTGGGAAAAGAACGCGGACACCCTATGAAAAAAAATTGAGCCAATCGCATCACGTTTCAAGTGATCATCAAATCATCATCATCATCGAATCAATCCAAACAATCAGAAGAAAAAATCTCCAAACCAATCTTTTCGTTCGTGCTCAACTGATAATTGTAAAAATTTGCTTTGTATGTATGTTTATTTTTCTCTCTGTTTTTTTCTCCCCTGGCTATCTTATCGTGTTTTCCTCTCCCATGCATAGTGATTTTTTTGTGTTCCTGTGCAACCGCTTCAAACACGTACCAGCAAAACAAAAATCACCAAAACAAGCAAAATAAATTCTTTTTGGGAAACTGCTAAAGGATAATGTCATGAATCGTCGTCCATCAACGTGTAGATCAACATGCCAAAGTTTTACATTAAAAAATTGTTTGGATTCTTGATTGGTGAAAACAAACGGCCAACATTGAAAATGTCTTCACAATTGGAGAAACAATTCTTCATCATAACGAGAACGATTGGATTAATATTGATTTATTATTTGTTTTCGATTGGAATCACTTTCTATCAAAAATGGTTTATCAAAGTAAGTTTGAAACTTTTGAAATGTTTACCAAATTTTATTATGATTCTGATTCTGATTGTAGCGTTTCCACTATCCACTTATCGTGGTCGTATGTCACATGTTTGTAAAATTTTTATTGGCATCTTTGTTTCGAGCTTTATATCGACATTTCACTGGTAAATTCCAAACTTATTATTCATATTAAATCGATATGATATCGAAGATTTTCATTTTAGGCATTTCAAGGATTCAATTACATTGGAAAGAAAATATCCGTAGAATAGCGTTGCCCGGTATTGCATCGGCATTGGATATTGGTTTCAGCAATTGGTCTTTTGAATTCATCACGATCTCACTCTATACGATGACTAAGTCAACATGTATTATTTTCATATTAGCTTTTGCATTGTTGTTCGACCTTGAAAAAAAGGTAAGAGTCACATTTGCTGTTGTTTTTCAAGAATTTTAATTTTTTTTCTCGTTTCGATCTCAAACAGCGTTTATCGTTGATAATTGTGGTTCTCTTTATTTCTACTGGTCTCTTTATGTTCACTTATAAATCGACACAATTCCAATTGAACGGTTTTCTTCTGGTGCTCAGTGCATCAGCTTCCAGCGGTCTAAGATGGACTTTGTCGCAAAAATTGATGCAACGTAAAGAGAGTTGTAAGCATATTTTTTGATTGGAAAAAATTGTCAAATCGACAAAATATGGTCTGTTTTGTTTATCAGCACTCAGCCATCCGATCGATATGATGTACCATATTCAGCCATGGATGTTGGTCGGTCTATTTCCATTGGCGTTTTTCTTCGAATTATTGCCAGCTATGCAAAGCTATTTTTCTGCAAATCCTGTCAATCCATCTTCGTCGGTCTCTGCAACCAAAGCATTGATAAGCGATGAATTTGCTGCTGGCGTACCTGATCTTTATCCGATCGTTCATCTGATATTGATTGGATCAATATTGGCCTTTTTGATGGAATTTTCTGAATATTTGTTGTTGACATATACCTCCAGCTTGACGCTTTCGATGGCAGGAATTTTCAAAGAAATCTTCACGCTCTATTTGGCCGTCAATTATAATGGTGATCAAATGAGCATGACCAATTTCATTGGTTTATTAGTATGCTTGGTCGGTATCATTATCCATGTTCTTCTCAAAGCAATGGACACACATTCCGGTAAATATTATTTTGAATCCTTTTGTTTTTTCAATGTTTTGATGATGTCAATTCGTTGCTACCAGTTCCCGATCCATCGGTATTGATCAAACAGGCCAGTAAAAATGAAGAGATTGAATCCAAAAGACTTTTGGACGAAGATGTGATCCATTTTGATATCGTTCCCAATAATAAATCGCCAAACAGTTTGATATTTGAAGCCAAATCTATTTGAAAAAGCACAATCAAACGCCCAAACATTTGTTATTTTTGTTAATGTGTTGTATAATTTTTTTGTATTGTTAACCATTCCTTATTTTTTCATCATATGTTCTGTAATGGACACTTAAAATAATGAATCCTGATATAAATATCCTTTCAGGCACAATCGACTATCGAAATCCTTATTGATGGCAGATATCAGTTAATTTGAATCCTATCTGGTTACTAAGCAAATTACATTTGTGAGGATTTTTTTTAACTGGTTGAAGCATAATTTCGGTACTTGTAAGAAAATTTCCACCGTTCTTCCAAGAAATTCCGCGTTAGTATAGTGGTTAGTATATCCGCCTGTCACGCGGATGACCGGGGTTCGATTCCCCGACGCGGAGGAAAAATTTTTTTTTGGCTGTAACAAAAAAGGTGCAAGTGCTGCCATCAAGCGATTTTCGGCTGTAATTCATCTGAGTGCTATTTACATTTTGGCTGCTTGAGAGAGAATAACAATCTGCTTCATCATTAATTCTTGATCCAGGAACAAAATAGATAATCTTTGAGTTAAAATGGTGTGCATCTCATGTTTTATTGCTCCAGTGGTTCTATTCATCTGGTACAAGTTCATTTTTCCAATCTTGCAGCCCATGATCGATCGTTGGTTCGGTAATTATCAATTACCGCAACCATTCAGCAATTTATCCTGTCCGTTACCTAAGAAAAACATCAAACAACAAGAATCAATGGATATTTCCGGTGATGCTGGCGAAGAACACAAAGACGGAACAATATCGGAACACCCGGAAGGCGAAGGGAAAAAAATCTCATGAAAATCGGCCTTACTACTGGGGACCAATGTTGTTGTGATTTGTTATTACTACTGATCTTGATTCTTTGTGACAACATTCAGACTTAAGATAACAAGATTTTGATATTTTTTAATTTTCTTTGTCAAAATTTTCAAAATCAAAATACAATGTTTTAAAAAATTATAATTAAAAGTAGCTGTTCATTTTCATTTAAAAAATAACACAAGTTATGAAAAAAAGAAGACTAGTCTAGTGAAGAAAGCAGAATACAAATTAAAAAAATATCGCGATCAAATGATGGTTGATTGATCCATTGCTTTGCGACAATTGAACAACCACTTGATGATTCGGGCATTGCGTTCAACCACTGAAGAACCATTGTGAAGGTTCATCAATAGATTATTACAGGAACGTGATGAAGCTAGATTTTGTTGATGGAGCATCAAATTTTTAAATGTTAATTTTGAAGCACTACCCGTACGTTGATTTCTCGACGTTAAATGTTTCCTGTTGTCGTTACCATGGAAATGATGGTGATTAACTGTAAATGGGGAATCATCCACCGAGAACTGTGTGGACGAATCTAAACTAGAAAATTCATTTGTACTCGATCTAGTGGTTGAATGGTATCCGGAATAAATTTGCTGATTAACATTGGTTTGAATTAGACGATGATGATGATGATGATTTAAAGATGGCTTAATCGAAACCTGTTGCTGCTGCGGCTGGTGAATGATTTTAAATTTTTCCATCTTCTCCAATGAATCGATTGATGAGCTGATGGTTTTGTGATTCGGTAGATTCGATGATGATTTCCCCAGTGAATACTGATTCTTCTCGTCATCAACTTGATTAGAGTCTATGCAAAGACTTTCCAAAAATCGACCAATATCATTGCCGTTCATGTTGTTTTTGATACGATTCTTGTCGCCACCAACATCAGATTTTGATCGTACAATTGAACTATTGCCCGGGTTATTTGAATCCTGGCAATTTAATCGCGCACCAATAGATGGCGGCACTGTCTCAATCCTTTTATTCAAATTCAAATTTCGTTGATTATTCGATTCGAATTCGTTGAGATTAGGAAATCGTTTCATTTTTTCCGGTGATGATGATACATTGTATGGTTCAGAGAATATCGACGAAGAAGAGGAAGATGAGCATGAAGACGATGATGAGGATGAGGACGAAGACGAAGCTGATGAAGAAGATGATGAGGATGAGGATGATGCAATATATTTGAGCTCGGCTCGGTAAATATCCTTAGAGTCAACTTCGGCTAAGGGGACAGATCGTATATCAACAGGTGGCTTGGTATCGTTATCCACATTAGAAGCAAGAGTGTCCAAAGAAATCAATTCTCGGAGCTGCAGTTCCAGGACGCTGCCACCATGTGAATCTTCCGAGATCTTCGGACTGATGCGCTTTTTGACCAGATTACAACCATTGAACGAAGAACATGGAGGACTACAACCGCAGACAATGGAATTCCTTCTATTCAAATGACTGTTGATTTTGGAAACCAAACTGTTGTGGTTGTTGTGGTTCTCATTGGACAAAATATTAATCTTTTGGGATGATGATCGTAATAATAATTTGTGGTGGTTCATGTTACCATCTAGATCATAATTATTTCCATCATCAATTTCATCTATATCAACAAAATGACGATCATCATAATCATCATCATCAACATTATGATCCGCTTCTGGAAGCCGTTGTTGTTGATGATCGATCAATGATGTTGATGATTTTGTCGAGGTTTCCTCATCTGGTAAAACTTTGGCGGATAATGATGATGAGGATGATGATGATATGGCTGGTGGTGGTGGTTGTTTCGGTACTCGGATATACTTGCTTTTCGACTCTGCCAAACGTTCGGAGGCACTTTTTCTTCGTATCACTATACGATGGGCAAGACAAAACAGAAGAAACAAATGGTTATTGGGGCAAAGTTGATTTAGTTTAGTTCATCGTAATTAGTTTTGCGGAACAAAACTTGCAAATCGATTAAAAATCAATAAGAAATCCTAAATGAAATAAAGTCAATCTTCTAGCCCAACCAAGAAGCGATTTCCACTGGGCAGAGTATTGCTCAAAATTGATCATCACCAACCGCCATTAAATGTTCGATCAAGAAAAAAAAGGAAGCAGCAATCAATCAGTGTCGACCATAGTAGTGATGATCAAAAGGATTGAAAAGAAGGCCCAAAATTGAAACGTTGAAGCATTGATGAATTGTTCCGCTGTGATGGTTCCGATGGTTGAATTGGAAAAAGCTGAGCTGAAGAGCTCAATCAAACAATGACATCTAAAATCTAACATTTTGTAACATCCACCATTCTGACCATAATTGACCTATCGAAAACTTATGTTGTTACGGGTGGTGGATGTTGTTTTTCGGTCGAACCTTGATTTAAAACGTTAGGAGAACAACAAATTTGAGGAGAACCAAGGGAAACCTCTTTTGTTACCGATGGTAATTGTTACTGTATTGCTGGTGCTCATCAACTCTTGCTCTTGGACTTGTGGATATCATCAACAAGTACATCATTATCATCTTAGCCATAATATACAAGAAAAAAAACGGGATCATATTGGTTCATCAAGACAGTAGACATCAACAAGCAACACACATCCAATTGCAATGCAACCCGCGACTTGAATTTCGACAAAATCAAGAATCTACCGTTGTGTTTAACCGAGTTAATCGATTTTGACGGGGGCCAGTGTCTGGTGTTCTACAACAATCTCTTTTGAACATCATCTATCCTGTAGCCATTTTTTTTGTCCATGGCGCCCAAGCAGGCTAGAGGCGGCCATGAATCAACCTGTTGCTGTTGTTGTTGTTGATTCTTGATGATTGGTTTGAATTAGGCGAACGTAAAAAAAAGAAAAGAAAATAAAGACGAAGAATATTGAAGAGCTTTTTTTTCCCTAAAGGATGTGGTGGTGGTGGTGGTAATAATGTTATATAATATTGCCGACCAGCGAAAAAAAATGGGCAAACTAGAATAGAAAAGAGCGAGAGAGCAGACCCTTGGCAGAAAAAGTGCTTTTTGTACAAAATGATCATAATGATGAACAGGTAAGGTTGAATATATATATATATTTGAACGGGTAAAGAGCAACATCAATGCTTGTAGGTGCTTGTTGAAAATGTAGTCAAACAACAAGACGAAACACAATGATGTTCGGGTAGCAAAACGATAGAGAGAGAGCGGGAGAGAGCGAGAGACAAGGTCAGATTGGCCAATAAATCAAACAATCAGGTTGCCGATATTTTCTTTTTATTTTTCATATTAAAGAAAAAAATCTAACCTAAAACCTATCGAGGTTTGCTTTTGCTCTCTCTCTCTCTCTCCGGTAGTTTCGCCATCCTTCAGGGTAATATGTGTGTTAAGATCTTAAAATAGCACTAGCCTCGCGATTTAAACGCGCCAAGATGAGAGAGTGGGTTTCAAGATGGTGATGGTGATGGTGGCCAGTTGGTCGGTTATCTTGTGTTTTTCTCTGTGTGTGCACACACACACACACAAAAAAAGATTGAATCCATCTTTATTGCCTTATTCCACTTTTGATGGTGATGCCTATTTGGAGGATGCCCGAACAGCAGATCGCACTTGCACTAAAAAGGATTTTTCCTTTCCTCTTATTTTCCCCCTTATACCTGGCCAACCACCATAACCATCACCGAACCCTAACAGACACACACACACTCCACTTGAAGTGTTATCGGCGGAGCATCCACAAGATGGCTAAGCTTGAAACACGAAGACCAAAATGAAGCAAAAAAAAGATCGTTTTAATCATGTTAATCATGCTAGTATTTTTCAATGCTATCCATGGGTTTCCATGATGAAATCCCCTCACACACTCGCTCGTTTCCCTTCTTGCATTCTAGAAATAAACCAAGGAAATACCGAATGACGACGATTATCACTTTAAGTGAAGTTGTCCGGGGTTGGCCACTCTTGTTGTGGCCTACGCTACGGTGAAGAGAGGACCCTGGTCAGTCATGATTCTAATCAAGATTGACTTCATCATTGACTTTAGCGGAAATCTTGTATCATCTTTTTTAGTGATTCGCTTTAGTGTTTGTTGTGCATTTGTGTGTGGATTCAATCCACCTGTTTAACTACACTAATTGTTTCCACAGTCGCAACGTATAATGTCGGTCAATCTTGAGCTAACCTGGCTGAAGCGAAGCGATCTGGCCAAAACGGTCATGATCTATGAGCTTCGGTGAGGCCATTGCTAATCTGCTGTCCAATTGAAAATCCATTTATTTGGTCACATACACACACAGAGATACACACCTGGGTGAGAACAATGTTAAGATGATCCACATCGTCGTTCTTACATCATCTTGTTTGATTGAACCCTACCTTGGGTACTACTTACTTACAGCCGGGAGAGAGAGACAGAGAGCTAGAATTGAATTTCATTCAAAGATTTATCAAAAAATGGTTTCAAATCTGGAACACTGATGATGATGGTGAAGATGCTGGCTGATGTGATACCGACGGATCTGAGAAATACAAGCCCCGTAGGAAACATATCAAATTAAAATTAAAAGTTGTGTGATTTTTGTTTGCAATCAAGGAAATGTTAATTCAATTCATCTTTTTTTTTCTGGAGACTTTCTCGCCACCACGAAACATGTTGATGGCAACAACGATAATTTATTTCAATCAACCTGTTGATCAGTGCTGTGTAGAGAGGAAAGGTTGGCTGGCACACCGAAAACTACACGATTAACGATCTACAGATCAGGCCAGGTTGAGCAACTATCTCGAACACCGGAATCGATCTGTGAACTGAGAGAACTTCTCGGAATCCAACCACAAACAAGATTAGGGGTTCAACGATTGGAAATCGCAATCGTTTTTGAATGTGCATGTTTGCGCATGTCTGCGGATAATATGATCCGGATGACACTGTGGGGGGAAAGATTTCCTGACATGGTGACATGACAATTATCCAAATATGTGGTATATGTAGCTCTTTGGAGACGCAATGTAGCTTTTGGGACAACACGAAAGATTAATGTGTTTGATTGACACCATCCAAACAATGGTAACCATCCATCTAGCAACTGTTTCTGTTTGTCGCGTTATATCTGCGTGTCTGGAATCAAACCACCAGAAAAAAACACACACACACACACACCAAGAACAATATCGTTGGCTTATCACCAACACCAACAGCAACAAGTGTTAACGGAAAAAAAGAAGAACAAGAGAAGACAACAATAGGAGGAAACCAACAATAACGACAACAACAAACGACAACGAAAATAATGATAATAATGAAAGATGCTGGCCGAGCCAAGTTTCGAGGGCCATGTATCCAACAAGAATCAAATGAAAATGACCTAATGTTGTTGAGCCGTTGTTGTTGCTGTTGGTAGTGGTGGTGGTGGTGAATGTTATCATTGAATATGTTTATATTGAAAGCTAGTTCCGGTTCAGTGTTGGCATTATTGTCACAACGCGTATAGCGTTTTGGTATTTGGTTTTGTTTGGTTGGTTGTTTGGCTGTTTGGTGGTTGTTCAACGATTGTTTGAAATCGACCGAGCATGCCAATCGCGGGATTCCTTGATGGTCAACCACCATCAACGACACAATCCATTATTATGTGTCACCACCACCACAAATTGTGTGTTGGTTGGTTGGTTGGTTGGTTAGTTGGTCGGGGTTGGCTAGATATCGGGTATGATGATTATGATGATGATCTGAATGATGAAAACTAGAACAACTAGCTCGACCGAAATTCAATTGGTTGGCTGGTTGGTTGGCCGGATCAAACAGACAAGCAAGCATAATATGGGGAAATTTTAAAAAGTAGCGAGAAACAAAAATTTGTGATTCAAATTTCTGCGCACACACTCACACAGGCACACACATGCACATAGACATTCAACAACAATAAAAATGGATCCAAAAACCTAAAAGCCAGCTATTTAGCCATCAAATTAAACCGTATAATAATCATCTTTCTCTCCTTCTGTCTCTGCCTGTATCAAGCCGAACCGACCGAACTTGTCTATCAAATTCAAATTTGTTTGAATATCCAAATATGGTTGCATAATATCCATTCGATATATTCGAAGGAATAAGTTAGGATAGGATAGGATAGGATAGAGGATGAGGGGAAGCAAAGTAGGCAAAATCTTTGCATATAATGGTCGGTTGTTTCGAATTTCCAGAGAGGAAAACAACGACATCATCAACAGTTATATAACCTTAACTGGCCGTACCATTGAAACGTCCATGATTACCATGATCGGCCGTGGCCATTGACATTTTTTTTGAACTGTTCGGTCGATTCGCTTCTCGTTAGTTTCTCGCATGTTCCGTGCCGGTAGCATGAGGTGAAAGATGGTGGAATCCGAAGATCCATCTTTGGCATTTTTCTTTTGATCGACAAAAAAAAACAGTGGTAATAAAATGGGCCAATGAGCATGAAATGAACACACGCGTAGTTATTTAGGAATGATATCCGCAACAGAGACAAACAGACAGAGAGACAGGCAAACAATCATCATCACCATCACCATCCAACACAACCCGAATGTGCGGATCGAATTGGATTCCAGTTTAATTTCAATTTACTTCGAGCTCATTTTCTAGTAGTAATTTTTTTTTCATCATTTTGTTCTGCTCGTTGTTGCCGCCTGCATTTGCCTGGCTTCTCGAAAGGCCAATTATTTGTAAAGACGACGACGAGAAAATCAGGAACCCAAGACAAACGTTGCCATTAGATGTCAATCAAACATCAACTTAAAAAAAACTAAGCAATGTATACCGAGGCTTATTAGCATCATAATTGCTATTATGATTATCATTTTGTTGCACAAAAAGTGGATCCAAAATGAATGGAACACACACACAGACAAAAATCCAACAATCCGAGCTGCCCGAAGTCCGAAGAGAGACAGGAACACACAGCTTTGAAGACAGCTTTGAAATGAAATGAAATGGTTGTTTGGTTGTCTAACTGTCTGTCTAACTGTTTTTGTTGTTGTTGTTGAAATTAATTTGAAAATGGTGATACAATCCGATCCATGTCCAAAACCATTAATTAATCATTTTCAACAACAACAACAAAAAACCGTATAATCCAGAAAAGAAAAGGTTGCTCACCCCTGATCTAGATTTATAAAAAAAATAATATTCTTTTTAATTATGTAAAGCGAATCCGGCAAAGGATTCAAGGAATCCAATCCGGATGGATAATCCGTCTCTAATTTGGTTCAACAACAATGCCCGCTAAACGATGTCCTTTGCGATTTGACCGGTCAACTGGGCGATGCCGAATTATGCCCGTCTTGGGCCCGAGACAATCGTTATTCATTTCCATTTGGGGATAAATGGTGGCCAAAGGCACCGAACACATAGTTGCTCGCACACATTATCCTAAAATTGATCCAGTTTTTCACTTTCCACGTTCAAAACACGTGGTGTGTCCATAAAATCAAGATTTTTATGCGGCAAATTAATGATTGACCACAACGAACCGAAACAAGATGGCCAGCCAACAATCTACAATAGCTTACAATAACTTTGACCTTTCTCTCTCACTCTCTCACTCTAGCCTTTGGAACCTAGGTAATGAACACGATCACAACATCAACCACAACCACAAAACAACTAAATAATTGATGAATGAAAAAATTAATTTTAATTTTCCATTTTGTGTTGTTGTGTGTTCATGTTTTACCAGGTATTGTGTTTGGGACGTTTGAATAATATTTATTGGACACACACGGACGGGCAGACACGCACAGAGCTAGAGAGAGAGAGAGAGAGAGAGAGATTGTAAAGCTAGAAACAAATAATTAAATTATGTAATCGGCCTAAACCACCACCACCATCCCAAAACGAGCCACCATCAAACAACAACAACATCAAAAAAACAAAATAACTGTGGGAATTTCAAATGTGGAAACTAAGCTAACTAAGCTGCGGTTGTTCCAAAACAACAACAACAACATAAAAAAAGATGGACTGTGTGTGAGTGTGTATTTTCCCGGGCGCTTTTGCAAATGCAAATGATTTAATTTTAATTTACTTTCTGCAACAAAATTAATTCAAGAGACAAGACAGTTGTAGGCTTGTGGATGGCTCGGGAATCTGGCCAATCTCAGGGAATCAATCTAAGTCTGTCTGTGTCTATGTCTGTATTTTTTTTATATTCAAATCTAAATCTGTGCTGAACAGTGCTGCTGATGGTAGATATTTTTAGAAACACAAGAACGAAGAACACCTCCCACTTTCCAGCAACCAAAAGCATACAGACACAAAGAGCTGGCGTTTTGTTAGCCAAAGTTTTGTTAGTCATAGCCAACACCACCGAATAGCACCTCCCTTGCTGTAAAAAAAATTATTGTAATTATTAACATTATTAACATTTTTAAAATTATAATTTTGTAAATGTTTGACCACCACCTCCGCTTCAAACTACAATAGAACAACTAACCGATCGATGTCTATGATTGGTCCAAATTAGCCCATCCCATGTCCCTTGCCTACTGTCTAGTCTGTGTAGTGTCTGTCTGTGCATTGCTTTGCTATGAAATCGATATCTTAGCATAGTTATAGTAGGCTGTGCTAATCTCCTTCAATCGTTAAAGGATTGAATTGAAGCCTTTTGGTGAGGGAGGAGTTTTTTTTTTAAAAAAAAGGGGAGAGAGAAAGTGTGCGCGCAAGAGACAAAACGCGTGACAAAATTTTTGTTTTATGTTTTGTTCAAATGTTGTTCCCTTTAAGCTCATGGCTTTCTTTGTTGTTTGATCATATTTGGAGCATCAGCTCCATAAGATCCATCAATTCCATTTTCAATAAAATTTGATATCTTTGGAACACACATAGTTGGAACACAATGTGCAAAAAAATTGTTCCATACTTTTTTCATCTATCTATTAGTAGGCTATACGATGGGCGTACGATGGCCCATGGATTTGTCTGGGCAAGGATATCATTGTGAATACTAAAACGACGATTGATAATGATTTGAGTTTTGGCGGATTTTTTAATGGATTCAAATGGATTCAAATGGAAAACTTGGACAACAAAAATTGATGATATGAAAGAGATCATAAAGTACTAACTGAAGAACTACTAGTAGGAGAAAAAGGGGAGCTCTATTTATTCTCCAATAGAGCACACCGCCACACTTGCACAGACACTAGTTGAATTGTTTTGTTTCTTCGATATAATTGAAACACTAACGATAACCTGGAGTATATATATCATATAATAAAAATCATAATCATAATAATAATAATATCGTAAAAACAATGCCCAGAAAGATGATTGAAGCCCTTTCACTTGTTGCATTGGAGCCCTCAGGTAGGCTCCTTCCTTGACTTCAATCAAGGTAGTAGTGTGTGTTCAGGTTAAAATTCATATTATTCTGATATGATATGATATGATATTATTATTATTATTATCATCATAATAATTCAACATTTCAATCCATTCATTTGTACCCGGGAGAAATAGTAGAGAGAGAGAGAAAGTAGATGGCAAGATGGAAAAACTATTAAAAACAACACCTGTAACGCCTTTAGGGGATACAATATGGGAAAATGGATATGTTCATCATCATCATTATGTAATGATGATAATAATCATTTGCAATATCATAATGATGGTAATGGTCTTATTTTTGGGCAAGCGAGCCCGAGAGAGAGTGAGAGTGGCTCAATCAGTCCAGAGGTTGGTCTTATTTTATTAATATCATCATCATCATCTTTGGTAACTTCTCCAGAACAACATCAACAAAAATAATAATAAGATGTTGGCCTATGAAGATTGATCGAAAGTGAAATCAATTTTGCGCCACAAATAAAAAAATAAAGATGGAAAAATCTGCGCCATTTTTACTAGTCTATTTGGGAGCCACCCAAAAGGGAGGGATCTGGAGCCAAAATCCTGTGCCAGAATCCAGTAATCATCGAGCTATTTTGATACGGTCTGGTTTGGTTGTTTTTTTTCGGTCCAAAAAACGAGATAATCAGACCAAAAAATTGTGTGATCCAACACACAAACACAATACATCATTTCGATTTTGGTGGAGGAAACTCATCATCATCATCTTAAGCTTCATCGTTGTCCCATCATCATTATATAATACCATGGAAGGGAAGGGAAAAACAAACAGCCATTTTAAGACACACACACACTCATACACAGACACAGACACATCAATTCGGCCAGGACAAAACGCTAAAAGCATTTCGTCTTCGTCTTCTTCTTCATTTTTCGTTGCGATGGATGCGGTTAGTGGATCCCCTACTTTTATCATTATTATTATTATTAGTATTATTCGCTTCTTCGGTTTTTCGGGATTTTTCTAGCGCTATTCTAGCCGAGAAAAAAATTGGCAGCCATTTTTTTTTGTGGCCAATATTTATAACTTATTATTTTGCACTAGTAGTAGGAGAAAATGTGTGTGCGTGTGTGTAATAAATATAAATCTTTGGATTAACACGAAAAATCGAGGATGGATTGCCTATATTTCCGCTTTGCGAGTTGCGAGTTGGGATTTAGTTACGTTGTCGTGTTATGAATTTCTTCTCGTGTTACTAGTGCATCTTCCTTTTTCTTTTGCTTGTCGTTTTTTTTGACACATTGAAATGGAACAGATATAGCAAAAATTATACGACATCGCTTTGCTCCGGGGATAATGTCCGGGACCATCATCATCATCATCATCATCATTATCGTCATCATATTTGCGAATTTTCCGGGCGAAAAAAAAACAGGAGCCGAATCCGTATGCGGCGTGCTCGGCCGGTGGTTGATGTGCAATTTTCGAGGAGCAATCCATCAACATGTATCAACTACACTACACTTCTTCGGGAACAGCTCGGTGTGACACAGAAAAACCGCCAGAATTTCAGGGGTTTTTTCCGAAATAATATCAAAGAAGAAGAAGATTAGCCCTAACCCTTAATCGTGGAAATTAATTTTTATTTTTTCCGTCCAGCTTATATTGGCCAATCTGGACACCAGCCAGCCAGCCAACCAAGACCATCGGACGATTGTTAATCATCATCATGTAACATTTGGCTTTTCGGGTCAAGACATATTGGCCTGGGATTTGTGTGGCCAGAGTGTGTGTGTTTCTAATCATTTTGTCCAATAACAACAACAACCACCACCAAGATGAAGGTGAGCATTGATTTCTTTTTCTTTTTCTTCTTATGTTTGGTCGACAAAATAAAAAAAACAAGCCGACATGGTTCGCAGGAATGGTGATGGTGATGATGATCATGGTGGAAAATCAAAAAGAAAAAATCCAAAATCTACGATTTTTCAAGTTGGATAAACAAGTTTCAGTCTGTCTGAGTCTGAATTTGTGGCCAGATTGTGGTCTCAGTCTCGTGTACAAGAAACCAAAACCAAAAAAAAACAACAACCGAAAGATGATGATCAACAACAACAATCCTAGATCTTCTCGATTAAAGTTTCTGGAAGAAATTCACACAAGCAAACGAAGACTTTTTTTTCGGTTTTCGGGTGGCAAAAAAAAGGTTGTCGTTTTTTTTTTGCTTGTGGACAACAACTTTCCAACAACAAGAGATTTCTGGGCGATTCGTTTTCTTGAATATTTTTAGACAGAAAATAAATAAAAATAAAAAAGAACGAACGAAATAAAATGAAATCCTTTCTGCCCGACCGACAAACTCTCAGCCGTCCCGGGAAATAATTCAAAATCATCGTCGTCGTCGTGGATTTTCTGTTCATTTCATTTTACCACCATGAAGATGATATTGATTGATCCTACTACTACTATTGTGTCCGCCACACACACAACCATGATGAATGATGATGATGGTAAGCTGATGAGGATAATCCACCACCATTGCCAACATTATTATAAATCATGTCTCAATGCTGATGCTGCTCGGTGGTTTCCTTTATTGTTTGGGGGGATGTGCGCGTGATTTGATTGCCCAATGTGTCAACTCAATAAGTATCAACAAGTAATGCTCCGTTACTTTGTTAATATAAGTCAACGAATGAACAACGAAATTAGCATAGAAAGGGGCTGAAAGATGATAATACTACGAAGAAAGAAAGAACAAACCAACAACAACAATTATCCTCACAGCAAGGTAGCCAAACACTGTTGAAACAATATGATGATGATGATTAGTGCTTGTAATTACCATTTAAACAATCAACAACCATAACAACAAAGGTAATGGTGATGATAATGACAAAAAAATAAGAGAGGAAACAAGGTGAAAAGCGCTACAGGTTGTCAGATTAGCAACGGAAACGCTTCCGTCGGTGGTGGTGGGCCGGCGTTTTGCTGCTACAATCATAGCCAAAACACAATAACACACCTCCCACCCAAACACCATAGGCACATACAGAGAGCTGGCTTTCGCCTACAGTTAGCTACAGTTAGTTATAGCGAACTAGAACCTCCCACTCAAAGACCACAAGCACTAGCTAAGAGCTGCAAGATTTGCTACAGTCATAGCCAAAACACAGCGAAACACCACCTCCTTCACCAAGACCACAAGCACACAGACAGACAGACACAGGCTATTACTATAAATTATAATAAGCTTGTAATTGTAACAAATTTGCACCGACCAATTAGATTCATTGAAAATCATCAAAGCAAGAGAGAGGGAAGGGCAGGAGACATTTAAAATCATCCAAAAATCAATTGCATAATGCATAATCAATTGAAATGCAGATATTATAATAATAATAGGCATCGGGGCCCATTTGGGCTGACCAATCACGCGTTGACCTTAAACTGATATGATGATTTTCCTCTCTCTGTGTTCGGCCTAAGGTAACAAACAGAAAAACAATACAGGACATAGACATAGGACGAGATGAAACAATCCACACAACAGAAAAAGAACATTATCGGCCAAGAATAATGAAAAGTAAAATTGCTGCTGCGCTGGATGCAAAAGCAAGGAGAAGGAGAAGAAGACGAAGAATAGATGCAGACCAATGCGATACCCGAGGATCGATATTTACATAAAATTTCTATCAATAAAATGAAATTCGGCCCTCAAAAAAAAGCTATGCAAGCCATGGCAATAATAAAAAAAATAAAGTTGATGATAATGTTGATGACTTACATGTCACGTTTGGCCGTGGGCATAACCTGGCCGTAAAGCTTCGTGAAGATCTTAGTAGGGATCCTGTTGAAGATGATGCGGCAGCGGCGGCTGCTGTTGCTGCTGCTGTTGTTGCCAGGACATTGGAAACAACCTGTTGCCTTTGTTGGTCAATTTTGATGTGGCCGGCATTCAATGCCGTTGATGTCGATGTTTGATGAGGCTTCAAACAACGATAATGTTTAGACATGGTGTTGTCCGAACCTATCTTTTCCCCGTACAATTGTCGATGATCTTGGTGTACAACGGTGGCGGCCAAGCTCGATGAAGCCGATGGTGTCGATGGTGGCGGTTGTCTTGATTTAGATTCAATGCTGTTGTTGGCCAATGATCGAAACATTGATGATGCATCGATTTGATCCATTTGCATCGATTGTGGTATTAGTCTAATGTTGTTTGATGTTATTTTCGAATCGTTTCCATTCAATTTAGATCTATTCAGGATTGGATGGACTGCTTTTGCCACGGTTGTTTCCATGATCCGTTCGGAAGATTGATTGCCAATATGATGATTATCATCTGGATTAAGATTAGAATTAGAATTGACCAATCGATTGAAGGATGTGATGTTTTGTTTGGCGGTCCAACCACCAACATTACCACAATGGTCAATTTGGTGGTGGTGATTATGATTGCTGCCAGTATTCGGACAGAAAGGATCGTGAATAGAAGCCGAAGTGTTGTTGGGGTTGATGGTCGAGTTTTGGTAAGCCGTGGCTGTTGTTGTTGTTGAATAATCATCTGCCGACAATTCGATGGCCGAATCATAGAACTCATTGGACATTGATGATGGGCTACAGCTGTTGCTGTTGTTGCTGAACGATGGTCGTCGGTGGATCAATCGGATCGACGATTTCGGAAGAAGATGTTTTGGTTGGTAAGTAGGGTGAAGCGGATGATGTTGGTCAAAATCAGTCATGGCTTCAGAATGGAATGGATTATGTCGGGGATGTTATTCCGCAATTTTTTTCCAGCGAAAAAAAATACACAGCCAGAAAGGTAATTTTTTTTCAATTTAATAAAAATAATTCATCAGGAAACTAGTTAGTTTGTCGGAGACATACTGAGATTGTGTGTGTTTGTCGGGGAAATCGTGATGGTGATGATAACGATGATGAAAAAGATGACATCAATGAAATGGACATTTGGGTACTACTTTATTATCATCATCATCTCATTCAACGTAAAACAGCACGATGTCCACCATCACCACACACACACACACAGGAAAAGGAACCACCACCACCATTTTTTCGTCCCGGAGTGCCGGACTTCAACAACAAACTAGCCGAACAGCCGAACTGTGGCAAACACAATAATCTAATGATGATGGAATGGAACACAGACAGGATGAAATGGAAATGATTGTCGCCAGTTTTTCTTGTCATCATCATTGTCCTCCTGGTCAGCATCCTGGGGGGAGGATAAAATATTACCACAATAACAGTTAAAAAATATTCCATCGCAAGTATGTATTTTTGTATGAATGAATGAATGTGTCAAATGGTGGGCGGAGCATAAAATAGGAAAAAGGACGGTGAAATGATGAGATGGAGGAGGGGCTATGAAGCGCAGCTATTTTATAATGAAAATGTGTAATCTAACAATCCGTCGTCTCCGCCATCATCATCATGGATTTAAATGAGTTTCATGCGAATAGGAGGAGGAGGGAAAGAAATGTTTGTTTGAAGTTTCTATTATTAGAAAGTGAATCCAAAAGAGGAGGATGCTACAAGTGAGAAATGGAGAGCTATCGTGTGTGCGTTTGTCCATTTTTGAAAAGTCAAAAAAAAAATAGCTAAAAAACAATAATTTCCAAGCGAAAAATAAGCAAGCAAAACCCAAACAGCCAACAGTCGCTACTAGTCGATGTCCATGTCGCGGGCATTTGGCCTGTTGGGGATGATTCTAATCTCAAATGTTGGAAATAAGAGGAGGAGGAGGAAATTTCCAGTGTTCGTTTCCATTTTTTTTTCGGGTTATCATCATCATTATTATATTCACAGCAACACTGAATATAATAATAATAATGGATCGTGACCAAACATGACCACATACATCTGAATAGCGTTTTGAGATGTAGGTAAAAAAAATTGCTACCGTGTTTGTTGCTGGATCGCCCATTGTCCACTGGTTTATCTATCCATCTATTTAATTATGTTTCCAACGATGACGACAACGACGGAAATCGGCATCGGATCATCATACAAGCAATCCATGCGAACCGATCGTACCGAACCAAAACGTACGCCGATGCGATGACCAAAGATGGTCATGATGGCTGATGATGATCATCATCAAAGCCATCATCACTTGGAAATAGCTTGAGAGATGGCTTTCTAATTGGATTGCCAGAGATTTGATCGAGCAGATCGCTCTTAAATCCGCCACCATCGATCGAAAGATGGATGGATTATACACACGAATGAACTAATAATAATTTGAATGAACAAAATCATCATCATCCACATCATCATCCCGAACTAGATTGTTGATCGACTAGCATCTAGTTTTTTTTTGGGTCGATGTCCATATGTCCATATGATGATTAGGGCCATAGACAAATTAGTTTGACAACAAACAACTTGCGAACAACAACTTTGAAAACAACAACAAGCGAAAATCATCACCCAGGTGCCAATGTGTTTGGCGATGGTGATCGGTCGGTCGGTTGTTGGCCAATCATCGGCCAATTCGAATTGATTCGTATTTCATGCAACTAACACTTTTGTCTTAGCTAAATGTCTCTACTACGAAACTAACAAGACCATTAATATGAACAAGAAGAAGAATAAGAAGCCGACGAACAAGCGAAAAAAAAATCGTGAAAATTCATAATTGTTAACACCAATACAAAGCCGATTGTGCCATGGTGTACACGAGGTTGTATCGTTATTGTTGGAACAACAACAACAACAACAAGACACACACAATGAGAGAATGGATCGATCAATTAAGTCCATTTCGGTGGAAAAGTGTGATGCAAAAATATGTGTGTTGTTTACCTGTTTGACTAATAATAATTATGTAATATAATGTCTATGGATGTCTTGTTGGATGTTGGATTCTCCTCTCAGTGGATTAGTGGACCATTGTATGAGCGCTCTGTTTTATTTTTTGTGTGTGGATCAATGTGGTCGCTGAAGTTGTTGAAGCTAATCTTTTCGGGCATCCCTTTGGATGGTGTGGATGTAATGTATGTGCGTGTGTGTGTGTGTGTCTTCAATGTGGATTTTGGATTCAATTCATCAATCAATCTCCGATCACAATGGCGATCAGCCACCACAAAAACCGCAACAATCTCAACAACAACCACAACAACAACAAGGAAAAAAACTTCGAGGAAAATTAAATGGTTATTCGAGTAATATGGAAACACACATTGAACTATCATTGAACTTATTTATTGTTGTAGTGTAGTGTCCAAAAACCTCCAATCCACCTTCCATCCTCTATTCACCACCACCACCATTGTGTTGGATGTTGTGTGTCCCGAATAAGCGTTGTTTGGACACCTGAATTATCATTATCATTTTGATTGAGATTATGTTGAACGGAGCAAAAGTTGTTGCTGTTGTTGCTGCTGCTAAAAAAGAGTTAATTTTGGGAAATTGTTTTGGAATGGAATTTCGGCAATGAAGAAGTAGTACATTGAACTATTGAACCGAAGCAAGCAATCCAACCGAACAATAATGGTACAACAATCGATCGATCAACATTTTGGATTGGTCATCTTGTTTTGATCATTTAAAAAACGATTCGCACACACACACACACTTGGATGCAGACATACAAACGCTATCGGCAGCAGACATCCAATTTAAGAATAGAATTATCGTCAATGATGATGATGAGACAATAATGGTTAAATAAGAAGAAGAAGAAGAAGAAGAAGAACACCGAGACTGACCATTGGTTAACGATCGTCTCCTTGGGAGAATTAAGGATGTGTGTGTGCATCAACACTGTTATCGCTGCTATGGACAATGTCCGCACACAATTGGATTCAATTTCTCTCAGGGCTCTCTCTCTTCTCAAATCGGATCTTCGCTTACTCTCACCCGTAAGCGTCCAACACCAAATGTAAGGGTTCATCGAATCAAAATAGCAACAACAATCAACAACAATGACCACCATTACCACCACCACCACCAAGACCAACAATAACAAGGACAACACTTTCAGGGCAACCAACTAAAACAGGCCATGGCTGTTTGAATCCGAATGTATGCTAATTAGAATCCCGGACAAGCTGAATCCTCACAGAAAAGATCCACAGGCTTAGTCATGCCTTTTGTGATGTGGAATGATGGACACCTCTCTGTGCTGTGTGGTGCAGAGCAATTAGTTTCACATTGAAACTGGATGGAAGAGACTGGATTGGATTCACCATTGGGTAAGAACAACAACAAGATCGGAACGTGACCAACACCATGGCAACGATACGATTTAATACCACAATACCACCACTGGCAATGGACAATGGTGAACACGTGCCACATACTGGTGGCAAGTCGTTTTCCTTTTTTGTTTTGTTTCGAGGTTATCTGCGTGTTTCCAAGAATAGGAACCCAGCCCATATGTTGTGTGTTTGTGTGCAAGCTAAGATAGCATCTGGCTATGATTACAGCGAAGAAGAAGAATCAAGCCGCAACCGAAACCGAGTTTGAATGTCATTTGGTCGCAATGGTTCCGCAGTGGTCCGGAACAGGGGAGAACAACCGCACAACCGCCACCGCGTGCGGCCCATCGAACATTTCTGGTGCGGCCCACCAAACATTTCAGCTAAGCTAATAAACAGGACAAGAAGGTGTTTTTTGCTCTCTGATTGGTCCACCAGTGATGATTCAACCCGATGACGAGACACACTATAAGCTTATGAAAGGCGATCAGCTTTAACCAGTACAAGTCTGTGCATGTTTGACGCCTATAACAACCGTTTCCTCCTCTGATTGGTCCACCAGTGATGATTTGACCTGATAACAAGACACACTGTAAGCTTATGAAAGGCGATCAGCTTTAGCCAGTACAAGTCTGTGCATGATTGACGCCTATAACAACCGTTTTCCCCTCTGATTGGTTCATTGTGATGATTTGACCTGATGATGAGACACACTATAAGGAGGAGAAGAAGCTGTATTTCTGTTCTTCTGATCAGAGATGTCGTTGTAGGTCTACATTCTACACTACTTTTTTAAGTGTGGACCGGCAAATTTTCAAATTTAAACTTGCCCGTTGCGATTGATGAAAAGGTTGCTCACCACTGATCCAGAAGCAGAACCAAAATGATTTAGAGCTCATTTTGTTCGATTCGAATGGCTCTATCTATTCTGGACAGGACAAACTTGCCTGCAATGTTTGGTTGGATTGTTGCTGGGTGTGCTGTCAACCAGACCGACCAGTTTTGTTGGTGGTTGCAGACAATAGGTCAACCTGACCAGCTTGGTATTGGTACTGGAGAGGTTATATTCCAATAAGCCTGATTGTTTGAACAAATTTGTGAAAAAAAGGTTGCGTTTATGGCGATTAATAATTAGCAGTCGAAATGTGAAGAATATTTGGGAAAACAATGCCAAAACAATTAGACAGACAGAGACTAAATAGAGGCGAAGATAGAACAAGAGAGAGAGAGGCGAGACGAAGGTCCGCCGTTTAAATATTTACCGAGAAGCACAATGGCCAACAACACTAAGGCGC
>JAOZJS010000420.1:0-35187 GCA_025882695.1 Amerodectes protonotaria | reverse complement strand
TTGGATTGCATGTGTGTGTGTGTGTGTGTGTGTGTGTGTGTGTGTGTGTGCAGGAAAAATGAATTATGATTATTATGATTATGTCATTGAGGAAAAAGGTAATATTCTGAAGATATGGATGATTGAATTGGTTCCTCATTTCATGGCCGTACACGCATCAATCTTATTACTTTTTTTTTCTTGATGGAATCCAAAAAAAAAGATTTAAGATTATCAATAAGCTTCAAGATCATCTTGTTGGTCATTAAACCATCATGCCGGCAAGCCGAGTGTATCATTTTTTCTTTTGATTTGTAATTAAGTTTCTCCCGATCTGGCCATTTTTTCAGGCTTGTGGTTGAAGCCTGTCTTCTTTCTGTTTCTCACTGGCTTAGACACACGCTCACAGTCTCTTCAACCTGCAATACTGATAGGCGGTGAACAGGTAGGAAGGATGAGCCAGTGAAACAGTGAGAAGAAGAATGTTTTTTTTCGGCCATTACCGAACAATATGTTTTAGAAAAGAAAACCAAAACTTTATTTTTTTTCCATTAACGTTGTGTTGTTCAGAATAAGTTGAACAGGTGTGATGGGCACCGGTGAATGCCTAACCTGAACACACATGCACACAGGCACGTACACATCATTAGCATTGAAAGCGAAATTTGATTTTTTTTTCTACTTTTTTCTGTCTGTCTGTTCACACCGAAAATTCATCTAAAATCTAACATTGTCTATGTATGTAGGTCCGGCAGATAGCCGTTGTAGGTGAACAAAAAAGCTAAAACCAAATCCCAGTCATAGAGGACAGAACATTGAATTCCGGTTGTTTGAATTCAATTTTCATTTTGATTCAATACAAAACTATTTCACCTCAGTTATATAAGTGTGCGTGTATTTGTTCAAAAAGTTCTTTTCATCAGTTCTTCAAGATGTTTTTCTTCTTATTAAATTCACACACACGCAGCAAACATATCAGACGGGAGCAAACCGAATCGATAAAGGCAGACCAGATTTTCGGTAGTCCGAGAAATAAAAGAAATAAAACCTGATCTGAATCTTCTTCAACTTATTCTCGTTTGCTTCTCTATTAGAGCGCTGAAAATGCTTTCAAAGATATTTGTATGTGCGTGTGTGTGTTTGTGTATGTCTGTTGGCAAGTATCTAAGTATGTCTACGACCTTTTTTTTGTGAAGCATTTCACACATTACATCTTGGGATATATAACCCATTAACCGGTGGCCCATCATTGCTGCTTCAACTTTCTCCCTCTCAATCCACTGTTCTCCACTTTCATTTCATTTTTTTTTCATTTTCACTTGATAACCTCCTTCATTTCGTCTATTTGCTCCCATCCCCCCGTTTCGCTTCGGATATAATGGAGAGAAATTGCCATTTCTTCTTGGAACTATTGACAGAATGTCCATTCACACACATACACACAGCCAGCCAGGAGGGTCGGAAAAAATTGAAGTGTGAATAAGACAGAAGAATAGAATAAAAAAAGAATAAAAAAGAATACATTGTTGCACAACGAGATGGTGGTTCAACCTCATCACCACCATCATCATCATCATTATTGTTATTATCATTGCTATTATGATTATGATTATGATTCTAAGCTAGTGAAATTGGTATGCATGGTTCCCCTTTTACATAAGGACACTACTGTGGGTTTTGTATTCTACTCCAAAAATCGAGATTCGAGTCCCGGATGATTATCGAGACGAGAACACTTTTTGAAATGAAATAACAAAAAGTATAACAATACTAAAATAGCATAATTTAAGTGTCTCCGTGTGTAAGGTGTGCGTTTGTGTGCACTTCATGCCAATAGAAGAGACTCTCGAGATCCGTAAACCTAATTTTATAGATAGAATTAACCAAATCCAAACAGAAACAAGCACATGTTGAAATTCAATCAATTGGATCATCACCGCCATCAATGATCCTCGTAGAATGTTTGGCAGTCGAGAAAAGAAAAAGCTAAAAAAATATTTTTAGCGATCAACCGTGGTTCCAACAGCAGTACTACCTGCCGTGTGCATGTGAATAATACAGGTTGTAAGCGAAAGAAAAGAAATAAAGAAAAAAAACATAAATTATATCAGATAAATTTCAAGTACATCCAAAGCGAACTGATTGGAAACCGTAACATCACAGGAGCAACGTTATTTTTTCAAATTCTATGCTTAGCCTCGTATATATTTTTTTTGTCGTTCAACATTACGGTATTTAATGAAATCGGTTAAGCAGCAGCAA
Organism: Amerodectes protonotaria; assembly: GCA_025882695.1. Classification (NCBI taxonomy): domain Eukaryota; kingdom Metazoa; phylum Arthropoda; class Arachnida; order Sarcoptiformes; family Proctophyllodidae; genus Amerodectes; species Amerodectes protonotaria. Next base: position 32,946 of record JAOZJS010000420.1, on the reverse strand, counting down.
CAACAACAACAACACCAAAAATCCAGGATAATGATTATAATGATTATTATCGTTATTATTATTATTATTATTATTATTATTATTATTATTATGAGAATCCCAACGAAGTATCAAAACAGATACAAAACAGAGATAGGTAGATGGACGGATGGTTGGATGGATCGTACATCGTGGAACGAACGAACGACCGAACTAACGGACATTGATCGTCGTGCTACGTGCCTCAACTTAATTTTCAAACATTTTCCTTGGTAAATTTTGAAGCTGCATTTTATTTTCACATTCAATCCACCATTTTCAATGGATTTTGCTGCGGCCATAATGGATTGATAATAATAAAATATTTACCATACAAGACACCACAGCTAAATTGCTAATTACAATGATGATGATGATGATCAACAAAAGGATAACGATAATCATTATGATGGATATACCTATCTATAAACACACACAGCTTTGACAATGGATGCCCGAAACACACATACAAACAAGCAGGCTATAATAGGCAAGTGTTATTTTCGCTTGGGGATAGATGAAATTCTTTTTTGCTAAACTGCGCCTAAACTATTGTTACAAAAGCCAATGGTTTTGATTGGTTGAGAATGACAACCACACGCCCAACATTTTAAATTAGCCGCCACCAATACCAAATCTTAATAATATGATTCAGATTCATCATCATTGGCCAGCGTTCAGTGAAAGCCCACAGTTTCTAGGTCCAGCCCATTTTTCCAGCCTTGATTGATGATAGCCAATAGGAAGCCATCAATCAACTGATCAATTGGCTGTAAAGCAGCGCAAGCGCATTAGTCTAATTAAGTAATTCAAAACTATATCTTTTTTCTCGATTTATATAATCATCTACGAACCATCCAAAGTGTTGAAGATCAAATCATCATCGATGAGACCATTCTGATCTACATCATGATGGTGGTGGTTTTCCTGTGGTTGATCCGAAAAGTCTTGTTTGGATCTAATTGATTGTTGACTAGCGTTTTTGGCAATAACAGCATCATTCTCACCACCATCACCGGAATCATTCGGTGGTTTTCCATTGTGGTTGACGTTGTTACAAGAGAAAGTGTTGGATAATGTGGAACATGATGATGTTGTGGATGGTGATGTCGATGATAAATTACTTGGTCGGGCTTTATTTTCATTACTTTGGTTGTTCTCCACCAAGGAAATTCGAAAATGTCCACTCAACAATTGGGAAATGCAACGTTTCTCCTCATTCACTGCTTCTTTCAATGTATTCAAGTATTCTAAAGTATCGTTTGGATGATGCTGGATATTGATCAGGTTATTGATCAGGCTATTCTTACCATCATCATGATTTAGTTCATCATGGCAATGTTTATTATTATTATTGTAATCCATAATACTAACCGCGCTGGCGGCAGCCAGCACTGAATCGGTCTTGTTCACACCACCGAGATGGTGGTTGTTTTGTTCATGCATTTTTGGTTCATTGACTTGTAGTGATTGTTCAATAGAACATTCTAATTGATCATCACTGCTACCACCATCAACATGATCAATTTTCGTTGAATGAGAAAAATCTTCTTCTTCTTGTTGCGAATGCCGGTGGTGATAGTGATTGCGGGTGTGAATGCTCACTTTTGCTGTGGTTGTTTTCATAGGTTGTGGGTTCGATGTCTGGAATGACAACGGCAGTGGCTGATGAAGATCAGTGCTATTATTCAAAATATGTTCAATCAATGGATAATCACCATCACCATTGTCGTAGGAAATTGAAAACCGATTCCATAAATCCATTGATGAATTACAAACCACATCAGCATCTAGATCATTCAACAATGATAATTCACTTGTGGTTGTTGTCATTTTGATCTAGGATCATATGCACACACACCCACATATAGGGGATTCAATCTGAACACCCTGACAAGCGCACGGAAATTTTTATTGTTTGTAGAAGATCACCACCAACAAGAACAACAGGAAAAATGGCACAGATTTTTTTAAAGCTAATCCCTTCACCTGGAAAAAAAAGGAAATCTGAGCAAATTTATTCTAGTTTGGCGCATCGAATACATTCAACATCTTTTCATTTGAATTTAGATTCTGAATGGCGCGACTAGGTTGGGCGCATCTGGTTGTTCGGCCGGCAAATGACTGAACACTAACTGACAGACATGACGCCCGTGTATTTCCTAAATGTGCACTCCATGTTGGTCGACTGAATGTGCGTGTGTGTATGTGTGCAGAACATGGAGCATCCGTGTGAATCCTGTATGGGTTTAGGACTGAATACAAGCTTCAATGTGTGTGTATGTCTGTGTGTGTAGGCACATAACAACGACAACGAGAAGCTCAAGAAGAAGAAGAAGAAGAAAAAAAGAAAGTTTTTTTGATCAAGTCCAGGCTACAAGTGGTGGCTTGTTTGGCTGGCTTGCTACATTCAATCCAAAACACCAAACACACTTGCACACAACCAAATGTGGTACAATTGTAGCACATAACATCAAAAATCCATTGACAAAGCATGCATCTAAACGAAAGTGTATCCGTCTGTGTGTAGCAAACGCGCAAGCCAGTTTACAATATACACTTTCGGTATATATGGCACCTTTGTATGCTGCTGCTATTTTGGTTTTTTGAATCAATTTTTCCTTCTTCAAACTACCGGGCACGGTAGTGGCACCATCATTTCATCATTATGATTATCATCATCCTTCATAATTTTGTTTTTAGGCTATTTTCGCATGTTTCATCAAATTTAGAATCAAATCTGGATTTGGAATCGGTTGAAATCTAAGATTGTGCGCTAAATTCTTTTAGCTGTTGGTTGTTTTCCGGAAATCGTCCAATCAGCCAAAGGGTTAATTCGATCCATTCAATCCAAACGATCAATGTTGCTGAAATTTTCCAAAACATTTTATCATTTTTTCATCGCATATTTTTTTGGGGATATTTTTGGGCCACTTGTCTGTGTTCCTGGTTGATGCGCTTAATAATTATTATGATCAAAAGATTAATAAGAAAAATATGGATGAGATTTGATCAAGTATATGTTTTTTAGTGATACAGACACAATTAAAATGGTTTTGGCAGACATTGACTTTAGACAAGACAGGTATGATAACCACCATCATCAAACTATCTTTATAATCAATTCCATCAAACAACAACGACAATAATAGAAAACAACAGAGAAACGAAAGAAATCGTTTTCCTGTGAACAAACAAAACAGGACAAAATTTCAAAAGAAACTCTTAGGTAATCTAATCTTAAGCCGTGCCGGTGATGGTGTTGGTTGGGCGTGAGAGCAATAGAAAATAAATACTTCAGATCATTAACCAACAAAGAAAAATTATTCCTCAAAAACACCAATCCTAGTTGGAATTATTTGCTTGTATTTTATTTGAATTTTTCACAACTCGCGCTCAAACACTAGCACACGCACGCACACGCACACACACGCATACACATACACACCTGTCTGAAAAAGGTTTTGAAAAAGGTTCAGGGGCGCCATCTGTTGTTCAGAAAACATAATTCTGTTCTAAAATCTCTGGAACATAGGTCGATTGATAGGGAGTTTTGAAAAAAAGCAAATTCCACAATCAAACTTTGGAAAAGAAGCAGAAAATTTTATTCGGATTTATATAAATATTGATAATAATCGGTTTAATAGAAATCACAGTAAGTATCATTATAATCGTATTCCCATTCCTCTTCACCATCTTCATATTCGTATTCCCTGGGAGAATATCCGTCTCCTTCTTCATCGTCATATTCGTCATAGTAATATTCTTCATCGCCATATTCTTCTTCATCATCATCTTCATATTCTTCATCGTCATATTCTTCATCTTCGTCTTCTTCTTCATCATCATCTTCGTCTTCTTCTTCATCATCATCTTCATATTCTTCATCTTCATATTCTTCATCGTCATCATCTTCTTCGTATTCTTCGTCATATTCTTCGAATTCTTCATCATTTTTTCGATGATCGAATTTTTTGTTACAAGGGCGACCAAGTTGGATACATTTCTGACACAAATGTTGAAGATGTGGGCCTATCACCCTCTAAAGTGATTCAGATTTCCACAGGAAATAAAACTGTTTTGAACTGTTTTGAATAGTCAACAAATTTATTATTCACCTGTTCATATGGATAGGCAAATGTTTTACAATTTTTGCACATTTGGCCATGATCTGCCCAAGAATTGGCAGAAATCCATTTTCGGCCACAATTTTCGCATTTGAATTTTCCCAAGCATCGTCTTTTACCTTGATAAGGTGTTAAAGCTTGATGATCCATTAGGGATCGGTTTCCTAATAAAAGCAGTTTAACAATATCTAGAATCAATCTGCATCAACAAGTGTGTCTGCACTCACTGATGCTAAAATTTGCTAAATGCTAAATGCTAAATTGCTAATATTTATTTTTATTGTTATCCAAACGATATGCTTGCTCAACAAGCAAATTAAAAAAACGCGCACACTATTCTTTGTGTGTGTTTTTTAGGGTTTTTTTATTTTTTATTTTTTTGTTGAGCAAGCATCTCAAAATGGCAAAGATACTGTGGAGCCACTGCGTTCTTATGAATCTTGCGCAACTGATTCAGAGCTCAGAGCTCAGAGCCTTGCCTGAACTTGTTACTGTTAATAATAATAGAGGGGGACGTCTTTACAATTTGTTGCTTCCTATACTCATAGAACAGTCATTCATGTGATGGGTTGTTCTATTCATCATCAAAACGATTTCAAATACGATTGGTCAGTTTCTCATCAGTCATTTGAGCAAACTCTTCTAGTACAGCCCTCTTTTTAGTGAGTCAGCATCCTATACTTGATCATTGAAAGCCAGCCAAAGCTTGGTTCAAATTTTCGCTGCGAATTTTCTCCCTTTGCAAATGCATTTTTTCTGGAGCCATCATCGATTGGTCTTATTAGAAGCTTTAAAACGCTTCGTTTGCGTGCAACCACCGTTCTCTTAAATTGGCTTTAGAAATTCTTCCCTGAACTATGTAGGGAAAAATCATTTGACGCTAAGTTGAGAAATTAGCAACAGGAAATTTTGTAATAACGGTTTTCAGTCCTAAAACATTCAAACAAACTGTTTTATTTGGGCATCTTAATATAGAGAATAAAATCAATTGAAATTCATGTTCGCCTGCTTGATATAATGCGATCGAATAATTCATGAATGAAAACCACAACTACAATAAAATGTTGGGAATAAAATTTCAATGCATCATGCAGCGATAATAATTTAGAGAATAAATTCAATTCAAATTCATGCTTTCCTGCTTGATAAAAGAGGATAAAATGCAATCAATTAATTCATGAATGAAAACTACAACTACAATAAAATGTTGTGAATAAAATTTCAATTCATCATGTAGCGATAATAATTGGTGAATAGTAAAATCCAAATTATGTTTCGGGGCGTTTTCGAGATCATCTCAATCATCATTATCATCATCTGATGTTTCACTTATATGCGATGGAGTGGATTCTTTTCTATCAGCAACCACCAATTCTTCCAAATCAGACCAATTTGGCCCAGCGAAAATTTTGACCGGCATTGGAATGTCGATTAACATTGATATTTTTTGCATGGTTTCTTTCAAGCATTCCGCAAATTCGTCACGATTTTGTTCGGGCACCTGAAACACCAATTCATCGTGCATTTGAAGACATAAACTGATTTCATTCCATTCATATTGGAAGATTTTTCTCTGCATATTGATCATGGCCACTTTGAACAAATCGGCAGCGCTACCTTGAATCCTGGTATTCACCGCTTGTCGACAAGCATGATTGTATTCTGACATTTTAGAATCATCATCGATGTTTTTGATCGGTCTTTGACGACCCATCAGGGTTCGTACGTGACCAAGTCTGGCACATTTTTCAATAGAATCTTCTATGAATTGCAACACATTCGGATAACGTTCAAAAAATGCTATTTTCAAGCTTTTCGCTTCCTCCAAAGTCATTGACAATTTTTCCGCCAAAGATTCATCACCCATTCCATAGATTATACCATAGCAAACCTTTTGGATGGTAAAACTATTAGGGGAAAGTTTCGTAAAGCTTAAAAACTTACCTGTTTGGCTTGTTGTCTTTCATCATTACTAACATATTCATAGGAAATGTTCTTCCAATCAGCCGCAATCGATTTGAAAATATCTTTTTTTATATCTTTCAAAGCGTTCATCAAATTAGAATCTTGTGAAAGATGAGCCATTATTCTCAATTCAAGTTGACAATAATCAGCCGCAACAAATAGATGCCCCTCTTTGGATTTTAGCATTTTTCGAACCTTTACAATAACAGGTTCTCGATTCACGAATAGAGTATCTGTCGTATTTTGAATGGTTGTTAAAGGAAAATTTTTGGGAAAACTGATCAGATTAGGTTCATGCATCACGATACGTCCGGTTTTGGTCCATTCATCGAATTTAGAATATAGTAAAGAAGATTGACAGCCACCATCATGATAGAAATTAAGATGTTGACGAATGGCTCGAACCGAATTAGTGATTGAATAGTCAACTTTTCGCCATTCAATCACCATGGTTGGCAATCGTGTTCGGTTGCCACAAGCATCTTGCAATTTCATCAAAGAATTTTTCGATGTTCCCAAATGTTTGCTCAACTTGATAGGAGCTTTTATCGTACTGAAAACTTTTCTCGGTGCTTTTGGAGAGCTCACAACATTGAAATAATTTGAAATTAAATTGCACTTAGAGTAAAGAACTTGTGCAACTTGTTTAGGATCGCCAATATTGAACCGTGAGCTAGTGTTACGAAAAATTTGGTTCTCGATAATTTTCAAATGTTCAAACAATGAATCTTCTAAATTCTTCAAATAATTAACATCCACACATATCGGATTAGTTTCCATGATAAACACACAGACACGGGCAGGTATTTCAACCATAAAATAGCTATCCAAAAGATTAACACTGTTCAATGTGCGCAAACATAACCAGAGAAAATTATAAAGCATCATCACTTTCAGTGCTCGATGTACTGGGTCGAATATTTGTGAATATTTAGGGCGGATATTTCTGCAGATAAGCCTTGGTACAGTTTTATGATTGACATCCCAAATTCGATCATATTGGGTTTCTTCGAAACCATGTTTCAGCATCAATGTCCTGAGCTGAGACAATGAAATCTTGTCCATGTCTATTTTTTCAGATTCCGGATCCAACAACCAGAGAGCGGTATCGGCATCCCACCAATCAATTTGCTCAAACAATAATTTCCGATCAAAGTTGAATGCTTCATGAAGACAATGCATTGTTTGTTTCATATCATAAGTGACAATTCGCAATTTACGGCTTTTCAGGGCATCCGTTTGATCCAAATCTGCAAATGGGTATCGTCGAAATACATAATCCTGAACTGTTGGAAACCAGTTTTCACACAAATAAAGCAAAGCTGCTTTTCCATAAACCCAGTACACCCTTGGACTGCCCCATCGTTTGATATAAACTCCATAAACAGCTTGATTAGAATTTTTCAGTGGAAAATAGTGAGTGTTTTCAATTGAATCATCATCAAGATCATCTTCTTCATCTTCTTGGTCATTATTAATATTACCCGATTCTTCTTCCTCCGCAGTAGCTTCCGAAGGTTCATTTTTTGGAATTGGTTTCAAACGAAAATAAACAGAATGTACGATTTTTTTTCCACGCGGTGATTTACCCATTTTTTTAAACAAATTTCGCAGCATTTTTTCACATTCATCAACATTATTAGCTCTTACCCAGCGTATGTTGGATTTGTCAACATTTGGTTCGTTACGAAATTGCATCGGCATCCGATTAGTGTTTTGTTTTTTTTCTTTACCCGTGAATTGAAGTAAATTGTGAACATTTTCATAATTAAAAAAAGAAGATTCATCCAATTGAGATAAAGTCGAACTATCCATTGTTTCGAGAGATGAATCACTTTGCCAAGAAGTGGATGGCTTGACTTCTTTAGATGATACCATTTCTTTATGAACATCTTTTTTACTGCTTAATTTTGCGATTTTCGTTTTACTTGGCCCTGGTGAATCACTTTTATCCTCGCCAAAAGAAAGATTTTCATCAGCATCGATCGACATTGTCGAAATCGAAAAAGAAGAAAAAGATGATGATGATGATGTGGATTGTTTAAGCACGGCTTCACGAGTTGAAGCAACCAGAGAATGTCCATCTACTGTGTCCAATGGTCGTTTCAGGGCTTCATTCGAAGAAGTTGCCTGTTCAGGACCGGGAATCGGTGCTTCTACATTATTTTGAAGCTGCTGTTGTTGTTGCTGCTGCTGTTGAGCTCTGACCACATCTTCCAAGAGACTTTCATCACCGAAAGACAACGACATGGATAAATTAACATCTCGTGGTTTTTCACTCCCATTAACTTTGATCGGTGTGGACGAACGTTGAGAACCTAATAATCGGGTTGGAAATTTTGCATTAGGCAAAGGAAAATCGGGCAACACACAGGACCAGAAAATTTATTGGGGCAAGGAAAACCAAAAAACATGCAGGACCAGAAAATTTATTGGGGGAAAACATAAATAAAAGTTTAGACAATTGAACCGAAAAAAACGCTATTCGTTTTCGAATCTATACTAGGTTTTCTATGGCAAAGTATAGACTCCTGACCTTGTTTTTGATCAGATGTTCCAGGAGAAGAGCTGCTAGGACTTTGTTCACGTTGTGCTTTGCTTGGGATTCTACTCTCCCAAAGTTGCTGTCTGGATGATGATCGTTCTGGCTGAGATGCAACTTGGCGCAATTTAGATCCTGATGGCCGTCGTGAACCGGAAGCTATTGGTTGTGATGATCCTGATTGTTTTGGCGGAACTAATGCTTCTAATTTTTGCGGTAAAAATGACTCTGCTGTTATTTCTGGTTTACAATATGACGAATATGCTCGGACCGTCCCGTAAGGTCCCGGACGTATTACTGGTAGCTCAAGTTCTAATCCAAATGGTCCTACTGGTGGTGCTACTTGTTCGTCATTTGGAATCAAAGAATCTTGGGATATCGGTTCTAAATTCAATGGATGACCAATATCACTCTCAACCAACAATCTAGCATCGATGATGATCTTTCTGGAGAACTCTTCAATGGTCATATACTTATCCGAAGATGAGAGATATACTTGAAACCCGAACAACTGTGTTTGACAAAACGTAAGACGATCATCATTCTTGATCAATGGACTATTTTTTCCGACCAACACTTGAGCTATATCGATTGGTTGGCAATTAATCAACTTGATCACCGTATCGAAACCATACGAATACAGTTGTCGAGCAATAGATGCACTGATGTTTGGCAATCGTACCAAATCAATAAGCTCTCGCTGGACACCGAACGATAATCTTGGCTGAAACTTATCGATTAGCATCTCCATTGTGGACCAGCCCATATGGTTACAGAATATGGCCAACATGCCGGCAAATGATGAAGCGTGCTGTTGTAATGATTGTAAATCGCCTTTATTTATATGAAACTTATTCTTAACAGCGTTCATTGGAACCTCTTGAACCAATTCGTAAAGGGCCAAGCTCACATAGAATCTTTTATGTGTGGTCAATATTTCATCGTTTGCTGGTGCATTCATTCCGGAAATCATTTCAATAAAGAAATACTCTTTGATGCCAATCAAGTCTGCAGCGTGTCGCATATCTTCATTCAAATTTCGATAAATGGTATAATAAGCGTTCCAATCGATCTTCAATGATTTAGAAACCATGTTCATCGGAGTGGTTTCGTAAATCAAATGCAAATCATTACACAAACAACAATTTTTCTGACATTTTCTCAATTCTTTCAGTATGAAATTCGAATCGGTTGGTTTAATATGCGATGCAATTACCGCTTTACCAAACGGGGTCACGCTCAAACGGGTACGGTCGGCCATATTAAGTGTGAGATCTGGAGAAATTTGCTCCACGGGAATATTGAAATCTTGATGTTTTACTTCTACCAAACGAGTCTTAATCAAAGCATGTAGTGTTTGTAAAACACTTACACGGAAGCTTGTTTCGGATGATTTACTGGCCAAAAATGTACAATCAATATATTTGAGTAAATCTTCCAATCGGACAACCAAACCATTGGACAAAACTTCCAATACAGTACGGAACATTATATTGATACAAGCGTTGATCATGTTCGATTCTTTAAGAACATCAAACTTGAATTTTTTGTCTTTTTTCTGGATTCGTTCATAGCTTTCCAAAATTTGGGCTGCATTTTCGAACACTTTCAACGATGAATCAATCGGTTGCGGTTCCGATGCAAGCATTTTACGAACATCGGCAAGCTCTTTGGGCAAACAGAACAAAAAACTCTCACCGATTTCGTGAAAACCTTTTCGGCCAGTGCGACCAATCATTTGCAAATAGTCGGAAATATCTAAAATTTTGTTAGCATGATCGTACGGTGTAACAATCATCACCCGACGAGCAGGTAAATTCACTCCGGCCGATAAAGTAGTGGTAGAAAACAGTACTTTGATCAGTCCCACACGAAATGCTTGTTCCAATGCGACACGTTGTTCCGTAACTAAACCAGCATGATGATATCCGATGCCAAATTGAATCAAGTATTCTAGATTAGCATCTAAGCCCGCGTGGGTTCGTTTCAAAGTGGCAATCAATGATTCAATGGTTTTTTTCTGCTGAATGTAGGTGTTTCTATAATGTTCTTGATAAAATTTCGTCAAGAAATTACAATTTTTAAAAGCCATTATGTCTCTTATCGACGAGGCAAGTTTTGTAGCCACTGTTTCACACAGAGCTTTGGTTTGACAGAATATAAGCACAGCATTTTCGTGAGCCATTGTTTCGCAAGTCAAAAATGCCAATGAACTATATTCATGTGTCAATTCCATCGGTTGCAATTCATTCAAATACCGGTCTGGAATAAGCTCTAATCCTTTGGCGTTTGAGTTCCTCTCTACTAAATACACTTGATTATTACAGACAACATATTCACGGAAATCCACTGGACGAAAATTGGTTGTAAATGTTACACCTTCGAGCCAATCACCGATTTCGCTCAAATTTGAAAGAGATGCCGACATTCCAACCACTTGCACTTTGTGATTTAGATACTTTCTTATGTAATTGACTTTTGATAAAATCAATTCTATTAAATATCCACGTGATGGATCGCCCATCATCTGCAATTCATCCACAACAACCAATCCCAATTGACTGATCTTCTCCTCTTCGATCAATCTGAAATCAAGGAGGATAAAAATTCAAAATGACAAAATTGTTCAAATTGAATCAAATGAATTAAACTACCTATTGATCAAGCTGTTGGCTTTTTCGATCGTACAAACGGCCACATTGGTACGGTCTAATCCTCCACGGGGATTACAATTTCCAGCGAATGCATCCATTCGTAGGCCTACTTTCCTGAACAAAACTTTCAAAGAATTCACTCTTTCTTGAACGATTGAGACATATGGCAAAACAACGATGGCTTTTAACTTTAGACGCATCAATGTTTGAAAAATTATTATATCGGCCACAAGGGATTTACCAGCACTGGTTGGTGCTGAAAAAACCAGGTTTTTATGCTTAGAAAACATATCGGACGATCGAAGACATTCTTTTTGCCAATCGAAAAGTTGGGTGACACCTTTGTTGACATAATGATCGATCACTGATTGAGATAGCCCAAAACCCAAAAGTCCAGTATACAAATTCCTATCAGTTCTTAGGCGATCAGCAGGACTGTTCGCAGAATTAGTGAACATCTTGAATAGTTTTGCTTGCTCGATAAAGTGATGAATTCGGTACAATTAAACGATTTGAATAAAGGATTGAGGATGGTCAAATTGAAATGCCATTATGTGGAGCATCGATTTTGGTTGACAACACTTCAAACAAAGACACTGCTAAAACCGTTTATGTATGTGTGGCATTTTTCCTGGAATTAATACGCATCAATTTGAGCCCTTAGCAACCGAAACACCATTTCGGCGCTGGCATCAAGAATACATGCATTACTTGGGCAGCATAAAACTTTGGCAAAAAACCGTTGAGTTTCAGCCTCCCGATTGCCGTGCTACTACCTCAACAATTGTTTTGCTATGCATGCAATATATGTTTATTATACGTTAATACGGCCTTTATTTTACTTTGCTGTTACCTTATTCACACAACCATGTAGTCAGTCATGCTCAGAAGAATCGCCATCCAATCAGCAAAACTGGTAACAATTGAGATTAAATTAACGCCATCTGTTGCCCAAATGCAAAACTTTTCAAAACTGTGGCGAAAACAACAGAATGGGCGCCCAATTCGAATCGGTTAAGTTTGGATTCAAACTGAACGGATAAATTTTTGTCTAAACCTGATCAAATTCTTTGTTTCACAACCTACAATCTTTCGAATGTTTGCATAATTTTTTTTAAATTTTTTGAAAAACAAAAATACGTTGTCGCTGAGTCTTCGGGAACTCCATTAGTCAACGTAGATGCAGGATGGCCGTCAGCTCACATTGATGAACAATAACCGAATGCTTTGATCTTTTGTTTGCTTAACCTTGATCATTTCATATTTACAATACCGTATTCTAACCACATGTCATAAATATGAACCATTTATTTGTGGAATAATCCTTCCCAAACCCTTCACAAGGACGCTAAGGAAAGTAATTACCAGCCAAGAAAGGTTCTTTGGGAAGGTAATAAAATCGGCCTTTAGCGATCTAGCCAGTGTTGTGTACAGTGTTTTGTGGTCACGCATATTTTGTCAGTACAATAGGTACAATAAAGTTTCAAATCCGATTACAATTTTTTCAAATTTCTGGTCTGTCGTATTTACACGGCGACATACGATGATAATATGGTTCGATTAGCAACCATCGAAAGCAACTATTTCGCTAAAAAAATATCATACTGGTTAGGGTAGATTGGCTCTTTTGCTCGCCAAATATTACCTCAGAAATTCCAAGGTGCATGAGGGTGTGCAAACTTGTGTGTGCGTGTGTGTGTCTGTTTGCAATAAATTGATTATCAATTGGCTCATTGGATACCGAGGCAGATATCCGACGTATGCTTTATCCGACGTATGCGTTTGTGTCTATACTTGCAAACAAAATCTCTCTCGTTTTTAGGTTTCTGCGTTTGTCAATTTGATATCAGTGAATATGGGCGTTTCACGCATGTTAGTAATTAAAGATATCCTGATCATTTATTTCCTATCGCCTGTTGCTTGCATTTATTTGATTTTTCATATTTTCGGATTACTGTTGTCAAAACAACAAGTGTCCTGCCAGATAGAGCTAGAAAAAAAGTGTAAAGGAATGATGATGATGATGATGATGATGATGATGATGATGATGATCACTCTTTTTTTCCATATTTTGTTGTTTGTTGTTATTGTTGTCGCTATCGAATCCAATTTTGGACAGGCATCTCCGCCAAACCAAATGTTGAGGGTTAACTTGATCCTAGTGGTATTTCATTGGCTGATAAAAAAAACGTTTGGCAAGGAAAGAGAAAGCGAGAGAGAGAGAGAGGGAGTGAGAAAACCAAAGCTCTGCCTTCTTTATTTACCTAAAAGGTTATAAGAATAATGGAAACTACAAATGACTCATTGGCTCAGCATCCGCCCGATCCTATTGATCAAAAAACGACCAAACCATAGTTTTGAATTGTAACCGTACAAAAAAATAAAATGATAACAAAACTAGTGAAACAATTTCATCATAACTATTACTACAAGTGAATCCTATAATAATTTTCAAAAGAAAAAAGACCCTCCTTTCTTCAATTTTGCTTTGTTCAGAGGAGGGAGAAAATATTTTAACCACCGCCCACTTTTTGTTCAAAATGACTGCCCATCATTCGCATTATCATTGTTGTACGAGATTTCTTCACTTCTCATTGGCTATCGTCATAATCATCGTCATCGATATCATATTTTTTGTACAAACAATTAGAACGGTCAATTCAGATCAGGAATCGATTGTTGTCAATCGATTCCCGAAAAGAATTGATCCGACAAATACTTTTAAATTCAATCATTTAGCATTAAATATCACCCAAGCCAAAGCAGTATTTATAGGGGCCAATAATTGGCTATTTCAATTAGATTTAGATCTAAATCCATTACATAATATTTCTTTAAAAGAATACTTCAATAGTGATTGCCACACCCGAAAGCGACCAAATTGTTCTTCACTGCTAGACACATTGTCTGGCACCGACCAGAATAGTGATTATGTTATTAAAGCATTAGTTATAGATTGGACGAATAATTGGCTAATAGCTTGCGGTACTTGGCAACATGGTGGTTGTTTGATAAGTGATCTGCACAATATCAGCAATGTATTGTTTCAACCACAAGAGATGGTCGTGGCAGATGATTTGTTCAGTTCTGCAGTAGCTTTCATAGCTCCAGGACCCTCATCATCATCATCACCGAAAACTAGGATGGTTTTGTATGTTGCATCGAATTTCACTATTGAACGCTCCGAGATTGTTGCATCAAGAAGCTTGGAACCGGAAACATTGATGAGTTTTGCTTATTCTGATGTTTCCTCTGGTACTCGTTTGAATATCAAAAGTGATATTAGCCCAGATTTTTATCTACGCTATGTTTATGGATTTCAATCTGAAGGTTATTCATTTTTCTTGTTGGTTCGTTCCGCAAAGCTTAATTATCCTCAACGATTGATAACTAAATTAGGTTCGTTGATTTAGAAATAAGAATGATACTAGCTTGGCCTAAAACTAAACTACAACTCGTTTTTCATACATGCGCACACGCACACACTTGTTGCTTGATCACTCTTTCAGTTCGCATTTGTCAGAATGACAATCGTTATTATTCTTACACAGAAGTGCCAATTACCTGTAATACATCAGTAGAATTTGATTCAAGCCAAGCTTATGCAGCTTATTTTCTCAAAGCACCAAATGTTTCTTCTTCATCATCTTCTAGTCAACAAAAAAAATCATCCGAAAATCAAGAATATTTGTTTGTCATTTTTCGAAGCTCAACCAACCCCTTTCAAGAACAGAATAGGTCTAATGTATCATCAACATTGTGTATTTATCAAATGCGGCAGGTACATGAAAAATTCAATCAAAATATTGGCAAGTGTTTCGCCGGACAAGGCTTTCAAAACATAGCCTATGTTCATGCATATTCGACCCTGTGCCAACCTACCAACATGAGCTTGAAAGATTATGCTTGTGGTTCCGATGTAAATCAACAATTGGATACAGAAGATCCGATTGTTGGTGGTCAAATTTTGATAACAGAATCGCCCATAAACATGACATCAGTTCTGGCTCATTGGATTAATAATCGAATGATTTTTTTTGTTGGCAATAGCCATGGTCAGTTGTCAAAGTATCGGATTTCCTCAGGATTGTCCTACCCCTTCTGGCCGTTGGTTAAACCATTTGGCCATTATAATTTGACTGTTAAACCAGAGCCGATTCTATCGGAAATGGCCATTGTAAATGATCATATTTATTTGATGTTCTCGGATAAAGTGCTAAAAGTGAAGATTCAACAATGTGATCGATTTAAAACTTGTACAGAATGTATTTCATCAGACGATCCATACTGTGGTTGGTGTTTGTCCGAAAACAGGTTGGCGATTGTTCCCAGGCCTTTTTTTCCATGAATCTAATTAAAATAATTGCGCTTGCATTCATGAATCTAGGTGTTCTCTGATCGACCAATGCCAGGAACGTTCAGATTGGATACACGAACATGAACCTGATAAAATTCAATGCACCCGGATAGCCGATATTCGACCATCGAGTATAGCAATAAGCACACGGAAATCTATAAAAATCATAGTGAAAAATTTAAGATTTCCAATCCATTCCAGAAAAAAAGGCTTGCATTTGTGGTGTGAATTCCATTTTGTTGGCAATTTTTCCAATACATCGCCGATTTTAGTCTTAGTTGAACCAATCGATCGAAGCAACAGGCCCAAAACAAAAATAATCTGCCCGTCTCCAGATGAGCGTTTGTTACCGGAAATTCCTTCCAATAATCGTGAGCATGAATTTTGGTTTGAGCCTGAGGAAAAATTCTGATCCCTTTATCTGTAGATTTTTTAAGCTCAAGATTGGTACTTTCTTTTCGTCCATCGTCGAATAGTGTCGACTTCCAATCGGGTTCAATTCCAATTGATGAAATTCCATTTGATTTTTATGATTGCTCATCCTATAGTAATTGCACGGATTGTGTTGAAACACATTTCGATTGTGTCTGGTGTTTATTGGAACACGTTTGCAAACATAGTGAAGCTGTTTGTTCGATGGATAAGCGGTTGGCTCCCAATAATCGCCAGGATCTTACGGCTTCGAAATATTGTCCACAAATTGCACCAATAGACCAAAAAACCAAATGTAAATCGATTTTGAATGAAACCGATCTAATTCAAATGTACATCAAATATTCCTTTTTACTTTTAGTTTTGGTCCATGAAAAATTACTGGTCAATGTTTCGGTGTTCTTGTTAAACTATCCTATGGTGCCGGACTATAAAATCGAATGCCGTTTTAACATTTCATCAATGTCTGGTTACGTATCGACTGTTGGTCGTTATAATGACAGAAATCAAACAATCCAATGTCAGCCAGTACCATTGGTGTCTTCGTTGCATGTGCCGCACGCGGATAATTTTTCTAAAATAATTATACCGTTGGAAATATTGGTGGATGGTTATCTATTGGACAATCCTTACAATATCCATATGGTCATGTACCGTTGCTGGAACATGGCCCAAACATGTGATGAATGTTTATCATTAAATCCAGAATATGGTTGTGGATGGTGTGCCAGAGATGGTCTTTTTGGTGTTCAAATCTCTTCATGTCACGAGTACAGCCATTGCGTAACCAGTCAACATTTTGATTGGATTGATCAAACATCCGAGCTTGCTTGTCCGGATCCTAAAATCATCGAATTTAATCCAAAATGTGGTCCTCTTCAAGGCGGAACAATGTTGACCGTAAAAGGCGAGAATCTTGGTCGAAGTTTGGCCGATTTGAATGTAACAATTTATGTTTCAAAAAATTTAAGCATTCATTGTCAACCGCAAGAATTACAAAAAGGAAAAATACTGAAATGTTTGTTGGATTACAATCCATTCACAGGAGTGGCCAAACATAACCAAGGTGGGCCAATAGTTATTAGGATCAAGAATCAACATCAAGCACAATCACATCAATGGTATTGCTTTCTTCAGCCAAAATTAATTTCATTTCATCCTGCACATGGTCCGAAATCTGGCGGCACCATTCTCCATGTCGAAGCGAATTTTGTTTATTGTGGTGCCAGCAAGCTAATAAAATTTGGTGCAGAAACATGCCCACTTCGAAACATGACATTGTCGAGTTTTGAAATCATTACCCCTAGAGTAGAATGGGATCAAAAATTATCGATATTTGAAGAAGAATGGAAAATGATCATCAATATTACAGTGGTTATTGATCAAACCGAACTGTATTTTCCTAGTGTTTTTTACATATATGAAGATCCGGAAATAGACACTCTGAAGCTGTATGGCAATACCAATGATAACCAACATCCAACTTTGAAAAATGATTATATTGCTGGTATACCCAGTGGCGGGATTTATTTTATGGTTTTTGGACGAAGATTGAATGTGGTTCAAAAGCCAAAATTTTATGTAGAAGTCGAAGATGATGTTGGTGATGGCTTGCAATCTCTTCTAACAGCGCGTCATGAATTGATGCAACCAAAAATGTTTCAATCGGATTGTAAAGCAGTGAATAAATCGTTGATGATTTGTGAAACTCCCAAGGTTCCGGAAGATGCTTTGTTAAAATTGTTTACCAGATTCAATATCAATAGTAATTACACATTGTTGAATTTCGGCTTCATAATGGATGATTGCCAAAATTTACGATCATTAACCTTGACCAGCACCAAGTTTCCATTGTTTCGAATGTACAAACAGCCAAAATTTCATCAATTCAAAACCAAGGATCTTATAAAACATGTTATGGATCAAGAATTTCTGACAATTTCTGTAAGTGAATTCTTCATATGATTGCTTTTATCCGATATGATATCTTTTTCGCATATTTTGGATCATGCAGGGCGAAAATCTGGACTCTTTGGCGCAATTTTCGAGCCAGATAACAATTTGGATTGGAGATCCGACATACGATTCTGAAATTTTTTCACTAAATTCTTCACCGAATGATCATTCACAGCCCAACAATATTTGCAGAATAATCTCGTACACTTCAAAACAATTAATATGCCGTTTACCATTGATTGGATCGCACCATCCTTCACTGCATGATGATGGAACACCTGTAGCTGAGGAAATCCCCAAACCATTGCCCAAACCATGCAAAATGAAAGTTCAGATTAGCATTGGTAATGTTAGAACAAGTCTACAATCAATCGGTTTTGTGGATTATTGTCACCATGATCATCGACCTTTCTTGTCTGGACCAATTTTATGGATAATCATAATTTTTTTAACTTTTCTGGTCTCAACGATAACTATTCTGGTGATTTATTTCAAATGCATAACTAGTGAACAGAGAAAAAAGCTACAATCGGAGAAAAAAGAACGAGAAAAACGGGAAATTGCGATGAACAAAGAAGCCCGAGAAGCATTCTCGCAAATGCAGCTAGACGATCGTTCCGAATCGGCTGCGTTTTCCTCAAATCTTGATGATATTGCCAACATTTGCCACCCATTTGAAACATTCGCTTTGAACACATTGTTGAACGGAAAACAAGAATCGTCTCTGTTGCTTGGAAATGAAAAGCTAGCCAAGTTTGCTGCATTGATACAAGAAAAACAATTTCTCTTGTTGCTCATTCACACTTTGGATAATAAAAAAAATTTTCCGCTAAAAGATCGCATCAATTTCGGATCGAATTTAGTGATGGCATTAAGCCATCAAATGTGTTACTTGACCGAAGTAATGATGGATCTGTTGGAGAAAGTCATCAAACATCATCAAGAATCTGGCTTGAAAATATTGAAAATATTATTAAGACGGAATGAACGAATTGTTGAAAGAGTGTTTTCAACATGGCTAACATTGTTGCTGTATGATCATCTATTGGAGGCAGATTTGCCAAAATCATTCTATCAGCTTTATTTGGCCATCAAATCCGAATGCTATCGTGCTCCGGTGGATCAATTAGTCCTGCATGCAAAAAATACATTATCATTAGAGCAACTGTTACGGGTCCAAGTCGAATACAAAAAAATAACGATTATTGTCTCGATATTTGATGATTCCGAAACAAATGCTAATAAAATCTACAACGTTCACAATTCAAGCGAATTCAATGTGTCCGAATCTAGTGAAGATCGTTCAAAAGAGGAAGATCTCCAAGGTGAACAACACATCTATGAAAAGCTGATTCCTAAATCCAAGCACGATTATGAGGAGAATCAATATAAAAAGTCTGAAAAGCATCAAATTAGTGTTCTTAGCTGTGATACTATTGAACAGGTGATTAAAAAATCATTGGACATCATCTACAGATCTGTGCCGTTCTCCAAACGTCCATACACTTGGGATCGTTTGGAATTAGAATGTGTTAAACCTGTTGATCATCTGGATCAGAAAGTTTTGAAAAATCGAGATCAAACCAATGAATGTACAACCAAAGGCAATGTTAATTGGCATCGTTTGAACACTGTTGGTCATTACCAGATCAATAATGGTGAAGAATTTTGTTTAATACCCAAAGAATTTCGCGATACAACCAAAAATATCTCGGCACATTCGATAGCCAACACAATAACGTCTTCGGTTGTCAGCCTGAGCACTTGTGGTAAGCTAACAAACGAAAAGTTACGCCCACGTACAAAATCAGTGGCTAGTAATCTGAGTTTGAGCGCAAAAATCGGAAAAGCCAGCGCTAACAATGTACCGCTTGTCCGCTATGTCTGGCATTTGACGAAAATGGAGCAAGAGGACTCTTACACTGAAGATGATTTGGTGAAACTATCGCCAGATATCCAACAACCAAGGTGTCTAGCCTTCAAGATGAGAATTGACCCATATGTAAATGGATTGTTCCAACGGATATTGAGCATCAAGTCACAAAGTAGGCCCAATACACAACTTGTTGCCAATGGATATGCAAAATTGACGCTTAAATCTAAAGATGGTCGTTATGAAGATGACGATGATGAGGAAGAGGAAAATGAGCATGATACAGAAATTGTTTGCAAACCGATCAAATTTATTTTCGATTTTTTCGATCAACAAGCTGAAGCAATTAGTTCTAATCCATTATTAAAAGGAAACCACCACAACTTGGATGATGATCAAAGTCGGCAGCAAAACAAAGAAGAATTGTGCCATATATGGAAAAGCAATTGTTTACCGCTAAGAGTTTGGGCTAATATTCTAGCAAATCCAGAATTTCTTCTGGATGTTGAACCAGATCCAGTGGTAAAAAGTAATTTGATGATTGTCAATCAAATATTCATGGAATCATGTTCGGTACAACCGCCTGTGTTGAACGAAAATTCACCACCCAGTAAATTATGTTATTCTAAAGATTTTCCTAAATACAATCGTTGGGTTCATGAATATTATGAATCAATCAGAAGATCAAAATCGATTACTGCCGAAAAAATGAAGATGTTTCTTGATGAATTCTCCAAGGTAAGATCATTTCAAAACTGATTATAACAATCTAGTTTAATCTCATTTTTTTCTCAACCTATTTCCGGTTATAGCGCCATTCTTCTAAAATTGATCGACAAGCAGCATTGTCAGTATTGTATGAACTTTGTCAAAATCATCGTGAATTTGTAAGTGTTTAACCTGGGCTCAATAATGAAATTCCTGATGTGTTATAACCATTTTTGTTTCATCCACAACAGATTATTCAAACACTAGCGAATTCAAATAATCCTAAATTATGTGCTCGATTTCAATTGTTGGTGCCTGAACATAAAGCAAAATGTTAAAACAAAAAAAAATTATAATTAAACTCAGGCGTCAAAATCCAGTGAGAATCCAGTGTTTGTTAACTATGTTTTTTCTTTGCTATTAATGCATTTTTATCTGCTGTGATTTTGTTTTCGAAAACCGGTACAAAAAAATTGTGATTTATTTTTTTTTGAATAAAATATTTAAATTTAAAAAAAGTCGCATCAAATAATATCAAAGGTCAAAGGTGTGCGCGTCCAAGATGTCCGACTGACCGATCGGACAAGAATATGAAAAAAAAATGTTCTATAGCAAAAAAAAATCCAAAAATTGGCTGAGAGACTTAGAATTGATTAATGGAAAACATCGTAATTGATAAAATAAGCCAGAACCCAGGGTGTGTCTGGTGAACACAATTCTCAATATGATTGGCGTATATAAATAGGCATGCATTCTGCAGGCGCATGATCGGCGCATTTTCTCCTCTGGTCGATTACTAGGGATGGGCTTCATTGTCGCTTATCTGCATAAAATGGTAGGGAAAACAAATTTGATTGGTTGGAAATAATTATGAGTGTGCACTTCATTTAGAACTGCAAAAGGGAAAAGAAAATACAGCAATCATCATTACCCATTCAAGAGAGTCCACCCCTTCGGTAGTCTCCTCTTTTTTATCTTCTAAATCAATGCGATATAATAGATCCATTGTGTCCTAAATGCGCAGGCGGAAAATTTAAAAGTTTTTTTTTGGACAAATTAAAAAAAAAATATTATTCCTACTTGTATGGATTGATCGATTCGTCTTGAGGATTTATTCAATTCTTCTCGTCTTTTTTCGTTCTTTTCCCACGTGATCTGTTGTAATCTGGCTTTGTTTGCTTCATAAGAAAGCATTTCTTCCGGTTTCAGATTCATTGTAAAGCGTTTGACTTTTGTCAAAGATTCAAAATTTCCATCCTTAAAACATTTCAACCAAGAATCACTGGTCAAGCATGCTCGTGTGAACAAAAATGAAGGTGGATATATTTCCTCGTGGAAATATTCGGCCTAATTCCAACAAGATTAAGCAAAAACAGAGAAAACAAACATTGATTAAAGATGTTTTAATAAAAATTAATTACAAACATGAGCTCGAGGGGTGGTAAAATTGAATTTGATGAGTTTTTCGCATTTGGCCAACAGACCAAAACCGACCGCGATCTCCATTTCTTTGACGTTCAATTTGAATCGTGGCCAAAAATCAAAACCAATCACTTCACAATTGTCATTGATAAAGTGTACTTGATCATAAGCTGGTTCCACGACTAATTCTGGATCTGGTTCGTTTTTTGGGAAATCCAAAAACAGCACTCGGATTTCCGGTGATCCTCGACTGGTCAGGTAGAGTACTTTCATGTCTTCGTCAAAATGTGGCAGCAAACATCTACCAAAATCATCAATATCGTAGGTTTTCAAAAAATTCACTGGTTCTTGATTGGACTCATCGAAACGGTAAAATCTTACTTCTCGTTTACCACTGGAACAATACCAAACAAAATCGAGAATTAATTCAAATAGATTATAAACAATTATCGGTTTTACTTGCAGTTTCGAAAGGCTAACCAACAGCACACGATCTTCGATCGCCCAACAAACAGAAGCATCGATCAATTTTCCTAAAAACTCGTGGAAAATCGTCGCATTTTCGTGCGTTTTCCGCAGATCAAACACCAACAATTCATAGTGATCAGGTTTTTCCGGGTCTAATCCGATTGCAGCGATGAAAATGCCGGCATATTTGAATTTATTCCACTGGAAACTCTGTATCAGACAATCAATCGAAGGATTTAGTTTGATTGCCGGTGGCTCTTCAACGGACAAATCATTCCCATTTAGTTTCCAAACTAGAAAGGATTTTCCTGAACAAGCACAGATAATATCTTCGGCGAACGTATGAAAAGATAAATCAACAATTGTGTTTGAACACGATTCCTTCACTTGGATTATTTGAAGTTTCTTTCCACTTGTTAATCCAAAAATTTCGATTCGCCCTGCACAAACACCGGCCGCAACGCGATTCGGATTATAAGGATCTAAAGCAAAGCATCTAATTTGACTGGAACACTCTAAAACGCTTTCTAATGGTAGATTTTCATCTGTCGATTCAGATGATCCATCGATGAGAACCCAGCCTAGTTTGTCGCTTGCAACAGGGAACACGGCGTATTTTTCGTTGATTTTAAAGTCCGCCAATGGCATAGGAATACTACTATACTGCAAAGATATCCGTTTGGTATCAATGCATCTTGCGCTCATGTATTTCAAATTGAGAAAATCAATTTTGGGTCCTATTTCGATCGAATCCGGAAGCATATTTGTGGCTTGTTTCTTAATTCAATGGATAAATCAAAATTTAAACACAACACAACAGTACTGGTTGGAACATAACATGAAATCATCGAGAAAATGCTGGGAAATAGGAGCTTTGAAATTGGAGACAAAAACCTGAGCACTATTTTCACCAAGTTCGTTGCCAAATTCAGATGTGTACAAATAGAAATCAATCCACTATCCGCATTCAATTTCAGGGAGTAGGCTGGTTACAAATTGTCGTTCAATCTAATTGCTACTAGTAACGCTAAACGCAAATCAATCCCATTCATTTTTGTTGTGTGCCTCGCCAAATCAAATCAAGTTAGATGCTAACTGTGCTACATGCTCACACACCAACTAAAGCATGAGTCACTGGTTTTGAGTCTGCTGGTTGGCCAAAAGTTGTTGGCTCAACCCAAGCGCTCAGCCTCGCCTGCGCTTTGTTCTTAAATTAGTACAAAAAAAAACCTTTGCGTTAATTTCTGCTTGCTTGTGCAATTTTCCCTAAAATGGAAGAACACATTACCAACATTTGGCTTTGCTGGTGCTGCGCAGTTCAACATGCGCTTCTTTCTAAAACATGTAGAAATCAATCTGTGACGCAGTCGACATACAGTCGACGCCCAAATGGTTAAAGACTGCACACGATCGTAGCACGATCTGGGGGAATTTTAGAGAAACTCTAAGCCAACAAAATACCGTCTGCCTCCGCATGAGAGTGCCAGTGATGTTTGATCGCTTGCGGAGCCCTAACGGCTTAGTGTAGAACTAAAATTCGAAATTCAGATAAAAATATATCCCTTTGAAAATTTTTAGATAAAATCCATCCAAACCATCGAGACTAGCCAATTCAATGTTGGACCTATGACCTCTGGCCCTCGGGTCCCTGTCACACCTCAAGTACCCTGCTGAAGAAGCTGTATTCCTCTCTCTGATTGGTCCAATGTGATTTGGTCCGATAAATACAGGGCCTCTTCTAAGCATAGCAGCGGACAAGAGCAACACCTGAGATATAATTGATGTTCGGCACAATTTTGGCACAAAACAAAATTTAATAAAGCGAATAAACTTATAGAATACAATAAGACAAACAAAAAGATAAGATAACAGGTATAATAGGTATGATCAGAATCAGTTCAATGATGTGTGGAATCAACGAACTGATCGTACGATCACAATCATAATCACAGTATTTTTTTAGAGGAGAAAAAGTCAATTTCTCTGCCTTGATGCTGGAGCTTTTTTACGATCTTTTGATGTTCCAGCCAATAGTTCATCCAAATCCAGATCATCATTGTTCGGAGTTTTGATTTTGGACAACTTGCCGGAGACTTCGATTCCAATTTCATCCAGAATTTGATTAACTACCATATCTTGCTCTTGTTCATCGTCTGATTCACCTAGAATATTATTCAAAGATTCATCCACTGGGCGATTGATAAAATTAGATTTTGGAGATTTTTTTAAGCAAAACAAATTCCTTACTCATTTCATCCATCATATCCATTTTCATGTTTTCTTGGCCGAAATCCTTCAAAATATTACCCAATTTTTCCGGATTCATCTGGTCATTAGTAGCTTTCATTGCCTGGACAACATTGAAAATTAAATGAAAATTTTCGAAAACTGAAACAATAGATCTTTTCACATACATCTGTGCTGCTTGCGATGGCCGTAGCCAAAGCATCATTGGCTCCCATCATTTTGGCTTGTGATCCGATGGCGCCGATTTTCGTGTTGGCCATCATATTTCTGGTTTTTTGATTTCTTAATTGCACCAATTGTTTGGCCAATGTTTTGCATGCTTGTGTCTGGCCTTGCTTAGCCAATTGTTTGATTTGAGATTCCAATTTCTTCTCTTCTCGTTCCAATTCTGCATTGGTGCGTACCACTTGCCTTTGAGCGCGTGATATTTCCCGTTGATGACGACGAGATGATTCAGCTAAAAAACAAAACCCAAAATTTGCATTCGATCAGAACATATTCTCAAACTAAGAATTCAATAATACACACATGCTGATTCTTTTTTGCCACCACCGAACCAATTCATTTTCGTTCCGAATAAATTGTTTTGAAGAATTGAATTAAACTTTGACAGTAGTTTTGTCTAAATGCGTAGCTGATTTAATGATTGGCTGAGTTAGTTGGTTGATTTTTTTCGTTCACCATTAACCTTAGTCACACCTAAAAAAAGATTTTTTTCCTGCACTCAGAAAAGTTTGTTTTTAAATTGGTGTGGTAGAAGCATAGGATTTTTTTTTTCAAAAAACGTGTTAGCATGCCAAAATAGGCCGCTAGCATAGCAGCGAAGTTTATGAACAGATAAAATTCGAATTTTTCGAATAACTATTTTAGTGCTTCTAAAACAAGCAGCAAAGTGGTACGAGAATTAAATATTTTTGGCAACCGAACTACAAAAAAAAATCACAACACACAGCAACTTTTGTGCCTGCAAAAAGTGAGCTCAATTAAATGTAGTAGTGGCAAACGCCATGTTAGCCATCCAAAATACTATTATTCAAACTTTTTAGCTGTGGTTGGATTTGGTGGCGGCACCGAAAAGGATAACAATGACGATATTGGTATTTGAGGTTAGAGCGTTGTCACGACTTCAATCGACCACACCAAGCATCAAAATAAAATGTAAGACATTACTTGTTTGGTGATTATTTCATTGTATTTTTTTCAGATTATTAAATTGATTAAAAATTTTATGGATTTAAAATTAATCACCCCCGATGAAGAACTGGAACGATGTCTATTAGAAGCTAAAGATGCGGCTAACCCCTACCGGTGGATATTGATTAGCATTGATCACCCAAAATGTAAGCTTCGAATGGAGGATCATTATCGTAAACAACCACCGGATCCTTGGCAACAAGAATACAAACATTTCTTGTCCAAATTGGATAAATTGAAAGAAAAGAATCGGCCATTCTTTTTGTTGGTGCACATCGATTCGGAAGGTTTGTGATGGATTTTTGTTTGAGCTTTTTTTCTGAAGTCCATCCGTCCTTTTTTCAACCATCAAATTATGATCGGTTGGTTGATTTGGTTGTTTGGTTTCTTATATTGAGCTTTGATTTCAGTCTTACAATGGCTTTTGATACACATGATACCACCGAAAGCGGATACACGCGAAAAGATGGCCGCAGCATCTGCCAAAGCAACATTGAAAAATTTTTTCGGATCATTATTGATCAACAAAGATCTTTTTGTTGACAATTATGATGATTTGGAAGTGAAAAAAATCGAAGAACAAATTCATCCGGATAGTAAATCGTTGAGAGATTCAATTTCAACAACCCAAGAGCTTGAACAAGCTCGTCAGGATGAATTGGAGGTTTTGCACAAAATAGAACACTGGTATTTTAAAATTTTCCGAAAGGTGTTTGATAGGTTCTAGGTATTGATGTTTTTTTTTTTGCAAAAAATAGCAACCATAGTCGTTCAGGTGGTGCGTTGAATTTCAATTGTTTGTTGGATCAGAACTCGTTGCCGGAATTGGATAAATTTCAGAAAGGTCAATATGGTTTGATACGTTTTGCAATGTCACCGGATCTTTCCAAGGTTATACACGAAGGCAAAATATTAGCTGAAGATTTACAATTGTTGAGAAAATATTTTGATTTTGAACAAGAAAACGAACACGATCAACAGCTGATCCCGGGACACTTGGAGCCAGGATATATTTTGTTCAAATTTAAACATTTGGAACCTAAAACCAAACAACAAAAAGAAACATTGATAATGATTGCATACGTGCCCACCGATCTTCAATTGCCGATGAAAATGCGTTTCGCCTACAGCGTTAATCAACAATCATTTGTGGACAAGATGAACATGAAATTAGGTCAAGATATTGAAAGAATCGAAGTGGATTCATTGGAAGAAATCACAGTGAAACGTGTTTTCATTGATCTCTATCCAGAATTAGATCCTTCAATGAATGGGCACCATAATCAAAAAGAAATGAATGATCCGTTTCGGGCAACAAGTGATCAAGCACAGCGTCTGAAATTTGATAAACCAACACCCAAAGGCCGTGGTCCTAGACGGATGATCAAATAACTCAAATCGTTATATCAACGATCCGAATCGAAACCAAATAGAAGTTATGAAACATTTCAACTCAATACAATTTCAATACGAACAAACACTTTTGTCTATGTGTTTTGGACAACAAAGGCGCTAAACCAAAATTTAGAGTGCGGCAATGTTCGAAAATTTTTTGACGTTTCAATGAATTTAATTGCATATTTCTTCATATTTATATATTATTGCTATATTTTAATGATTTGTGTGTTTGCGGAATAAAATAAATTTTATCAATCAAATATTCAAATATTAATAACAATCGAATTGGAATTTTATTATCCAAAAAAAAAACAAATATAACTTATATCATGATAGAGAAAGATGCTCAGTTTGGAGTACAGTGATAGTGTTACAATCAAAAGAGCTGTCAATCAGAAGATTATCTCTCAAAGCCAATAACTTGTTGCAAAGAACAAATTATGCGCGAGGTTACGAGTTTGCGTAAGAAAGATGAAAATAGGAGGAGGAAACAGATATAGGGTGGAGTTTCGATAAATACAAAATACACACCAGCAGCATTTGTATTTATTCATACATTTAATGTATACGAATGTTTTTTTTTGTTTGTAAATGGTGTACTAATAAGCGATTTAAACAATGATACAAAACATTTTGATGAATATGTGTGCGTGCTTTCGGAGCCTGATTGTTGATCGATTGATGATTGGCTATTGAACTGATATCATTTTGAATAAGAACATAATGAATGTAGAATGAATTTGATTGAAAGGGTGTGGTTTATGGAGGGATACAGAGACAGACAGAGGAAAGAGGAAAGAGGAAAGAGGGAAGAGGGAAGAGAGAGAGAGAGACAGGCGTTGTTGAATCTTTATGAAAGATTTACATTCGTCCTTCTAAAATTATTTAATTAATTCAATCGTCTAGGTTTTGATTATTGCTTTGTAGATGATGATGATGATGTTGATAATAATTATCATCATAATAATTATTATCATTATTATTGTCCATGGAAAGTATTTTCCTACAAATATTCTCCGAATCTGTTTCATTTGGCAACATTTGCATTGCTCGGAAAACTTTTTCGGCCGGAAACAATTGCAGAAGAAGTTGGCAAATTTTAGAACGTTTAGCTTCATTAGTAGGATCATTTATATTGGAGGACCAGGATGACGGACCTGGTCCATTTGTGGCCAACAAACTGGATGATGATGATGATGATGATGACTTTTGAAAAAGCCCACCATTTGATGAACATCGATCCGATAATGGTGTATTAAAATGATAGGAATATTTTTCAGAATTATCGTTTACACTATTATTATTATTGCTGTTGAAACGATGAGACAAATGTGATTGTTTTAAGGGAAGCTCATAAGAAATTGTTGTTGGTGGTCCAGCCATCGACAAAGAATTTGATTTAATAAAAGGTGATTTCGATGATTTAGGACAATCGAATTCCATCGTTAGTAAAGATTGCGGTTGCGGTTTATTCTGACCGATTTGGTTCCAGCTTTTAGCTTGTGTTAGTCTTTCTTTAGACAACGAACATGGTTGGCCACTATTGTTTTGAATTATCAGATTCGATAAACGTGGATCAGCATCCGGATCTAACGTTAATTGTCGGACCAATTTACGATGTTTTGGTAGTTGTTGTTGTTTACTGGTATTACTGTATTCACAATTGTTGTTTAAAATGATCTGATTGATGGTTGTTTCATTCGATCTTGGCCTTTGTAAGGTCTGTGTAGAGGGGAAATGTGGTTGAAATCTGTTATTATCAAGAATTTCCATCGAAATAGTGGACCGTGTTCGGAACAATGGTTGCTTTTGATGGTTCATTGAAGACGGAGAACTGTTTTTGGTCGGCATTGGAATCGGCTGGATCAATGGCAAACTTTTCATCAATCCCAGTGGTTTATTATTCGCAGAACCATTCATTGAATCTAGTTGAGGGGCGATCATTGTTCCGGTTTTTGCAGAAGTGGCAGTGATCAATAAAGGATTGGATGATGGATTATGCTGATGCTGTGATTGGCTACCACGTTCAGCGTGTTGATATTTGCATTTAATTCCATAAGTACATTTCCTACCATACGGGCATATTTGATTATATTTATCATTGTTACGAGAATTCTCCTGAACCAATGGTTTAGATAAAAATTTTGTCAATGTTGGCCCACGCGGACCGAAGGGATCTTCCGGTGGACAAAATTCATCCTCCACAAACACATACAACAATAAACGTTCATCCACCATACGTTTGTATTCGGGATTTTCAGCAGTCAAATCTCTATAATAATCGTTGGACACAATGATGGCATCATTTTTTAGCGCTTGTTTCAATATATAACGATCATCATATGTTTGTATCATTTTTCCGGATATATTTCTGGTGGGCGTGAAATAAAGTATACCTTCATCTTCTAATTTCAAAAGGATTTCACGATCTATAAATTAGAATTTAGAAATAAGATTAGAAACAAAAAAAATCGAACACGATCCATTGATAAACTGACCAATAACTGGTAGATCGAAATCCGCTTTCGGTGATTTACGTGATGATGGAACAAATATGAATATTTTTTGATGTCCTCTTGATTTAAACCACTGAGCACAGATCTCGATTCCACGGCAACTAAAACATTTTTGTTTACCATGGCTGGTGGGCAAACGATCCCGAAAATAATGGAATCAAAGAATATTCGAAAAAAAATTGCTATAAAAACATGTAATACCTGACAGCCACATTGCTCCCATCAATCACGATGGCTCGTAGTTCAGAGGCGGATGCTGCTGTACTTCGATGATTGCAGCTGGTCGAAGAAGAGAAAGTGGATTCCACCGGACTAGACATTGTTTTGGCAACCATCGGTTTTTGTAAAGTGTTCGGATTGTATCCAACACCACAACTACCGGTCGTATGACCATAAACACCGAATCCATTGTTATTATTATTGAGCAAAACGGACGAAGAAACGGAACAACCCAATGGTTCATGATAATTTTGATTATGATGATTGTGCGGTGATTTGTTTGGTGCATTACCACTGTTGGATGAATTCTGACGAAGTCTTAAATTTGATGTGATATTGATTAGTTCAGCTAGAAGCTCGTTTAATTGACATTCGGGACCTAGTTTCTCCAATGCTTGTTTGATCTGCGTTTCTGGATAGCCAAGCTTTTTGCCGAATTCTATTCTGGATTCAAATGCTTGATTGTTGTCCATACCATTATTACCGACAACATTTGTATTGATGATCATTTTGTGAGTGACGTATTCACCATATTCTTGTGATAATGTTTCCGATGTTGTTCGATCTATTTCTTCATGGGACTTCTGTGAAGATGTTCGCCCAACAAAACCGGGAAAATGGCCGGATGATAGTGGTTGCTGCTGTTGTTGTTGTAGTTGTTGGCTTGATTTTTTGGATTTTCGCTTCTTCTTCCTAACATTATTGATCTTTGATTGTGATTGTAGTTGAAACTTTGAATCTTCTAGCTCTGGTTGTGTTTGACATTGCAATTGCGGTGCAGTTCCCGTTATGAAATCCGACAACAAGCCAACATTACTGCCATCAGTCAATTGTTTAGCTCCTTGTTCCTGATTGGACTTTTGTTCAAATCGATTCACCAAAGAAGCTTTTTCAGCAAACGAATTAACAAAACAATCTGGATCATCTTGATCCGGTGTGGTTGAATTTCCTGAATCAACCAAATCTTGAACAAAACGTCTTAGATTTTCCGAATCAGCATCTGAATCATAACTTGAATCCGCTGTTTCCTGCATGGTGGATTGATTTGAAAGTTTACCACTGTTGTTCAAATAGCCGCTTTCGACAAAATTTCCGGTGGCAGCTGTTGATGTTTGAAAACCATTGTTTGCCGACCAGACCATGCTGACAAAGCCACCATCATCACCACTGTTCATAGAAGAATGGTAACCAATATTGTTGAAGATTGTAAATGATGATTGTGGATCAACAATCGAATCATAATTCTGCAAATTCGGCTGCCTTATCGTCATCCAATCAATAGCCATCGTGCTATTTTTGCTTGGAGATTTTCCCGGTCGAAGTTGCGGATGTTGTTGTTGTTGAGAGAGCTGTATTTCTGATGGATCGCTGCTACTGTTTTGGTGTTCTACATCCAATAAGGATGGTTTTGATAGTTGCATTATGTTTTTATTGTCACTATCACAGTACTGGTGATAATTATGATCATCTTCAACACCACCATCATCATCATCATTGTAATTTCTGGTAGCTTTGATTAATAAATCTTGAGCTGCCGGAATGCCATCATCCTGGTTCTCTTCATCATCATCATCATCATCATAAATAACCTGACCATCATCCCCATCATCATCATCATCATCATCGGTTTTTTCATCATCATCCATATAATGGAATGGTTCATTTAGCGGTTTTTGGTGATCCAAGGCAACAATCTTTGATGGTTCAATCCAATCAACAGTATTACCGGTGGTTGCTATTGATACCGCTTTTCCCGATGGTTGCAAGTTTCGTCGCTGTTGTTCCAATGATAATGATGCTGTTGATGTTGTTGTTGGCTGTGTTTGACATTCTTTTAGCATCAGCAACGATGACGCCTGACAACCATCCTGATCTTGATCCCTATTCTCATCTTTATGCAGGATATTGCCGGTTTGTCGGATAGCAGGTCCTTGGTTGTAGCCTATGTCATTATTATTATTGTTATTATCGCTAGAAGCATTCTTATAGTAGCTGTTTTGGCAATCTTTTTTATACATAATCATTATATTTTGTTAAAACATTATTCGAAATTCGAAAACACGCCCATGTCTGGATTATTTTTTCACTCCCTCCTTTAATACTTGTTTTGCCCTTCAAATCAGAGCAAGAATTTCAAATTCCAGGCGCTCAAATATCAAAGAATTAAATGGTAATAGAAAATACGATGGCAAAAATCCATGAAGTAAAAAAAAACATATGCGCCAAAGTTTCTTATTCTTCCTATTCTTCTTGTTCGGATTCCAGTATTGGTGGTTCCAGGCGCGTCGGGATTTTGTTCGTTCGAATACCGGATTCGCACAATTAAAACCTTCAAAAGAACAACAAGAATAGATTGCCCAATGATTATAATTTGAATAATCAGCCATTTAAATTATCCTCTTCTACACTGTCTATCTCTACACTTGATGCAGAATCCTGTTTGCAAGCATTAATCTTAATGTTATACTTATTTTAAACGATAGATACGCTTCATTTTTTACTGAAACAAAAATCTCCAGACAAGGATGTATTCAAAATGTACGGGGACATGTAATTTGGTTAATAAAAAAAATCCCGAATGGTTTAAGAAGAGCAGGAAATAGATAAGACCATAAAGTACTACTTTTTTCGCCCAAAAAACCACAGTAGCTACGATGATTTCTGGTGGCAATGATGGTGATTATGGTTTATGGTTTAGTGTGAAGAAGCCAGTGTGTCAGTTAAAATATAAAAAACACCAACAAAAAACAAAGATCCTTAAAGATCCGGTTTCAAAGTTTTTCTTCTTTTTCTTGTCCTCTCTCTCTCTCTCTCTCTCTCTCTCTCTCTCTCTCTCTCTCTCTCTCTCTC